>CM017585.2:98125-149433 GCA_007844105.2 Rhamnella rubrinervis
TGTTTCTGGAATTTCTGCAAAACTAATGGCATAATCATCTCAGCGTCTTAAGTTCCCCTTCAACTCCCCAACAAAACGTGGGTGTATTGAAAGAAAAACCGCCACCTTCTAGGATGTTGTCCGCACTCTTATTAGGAATCATTTGTACCTCCTCGATTTTGGTGCTGCCTTCCTAATCGCCGTATACCTCATTAACAACATTGCCTTTCCCTCCTTGAGTCATGTCTCTCCTTTTTACTAGATTATTCTACACACCCTGATTATTCTAATCTTCGTATCTCTTTGGTTTGTGTTTTATGTTCACCTTCCCGCACATGAACGCATAAAAATTCACGTCAATCAGCACAATGTGCTTTTCTAAATACTCGCGTAACTATAAAGGTTTTCTTTGCTATGATCCAGTTACTACCAGATTGGTTTCTGTGGAATGTGATTTTTTAGAAAACAAATATTTCTTTCCACTTACCCCACCACTCTACCTCATTCTTCTCCTTCGTATTCCATTACGCCCTCATTTCCTACCACTCTAAGCCTCTTCTAGTATATCACGACGCCATCCAACAAACCAAAATCGACATCACTTCCTCTCGAGCCCCTCCTCTCAAGATCATTCCCCAACCGGCCGATCCTGCTCCGGTGACTGAACCGGCTCCTCGCATTACGTGACTGTTCAAGACCCCCGAGATAGGTTTGGTTTTACCCCTCCTTTATCCCAATGTACCACCTTGTCTTCTACTTCTATTCCTTCATCTTATAAGTAGGCAATGAAAGCATTAATGTTGGAGGAAAGCTATTGAAAACAGAATTACTTGCACTTCAAGAAAAAACCGGACTTGGGATTGTTCCATGTCCCCATCCTGCGGAAACCTCTGGCGTAAGTTCGTGTTTTCTATCAAGCTTCGTCCGATGGATCAATAGATCGTTACAAGGCTAGGTTGGTGGTGTTTGGCAAACAAGCAAGAGTATGGCCGATGAGACTCGCGACCGGCTGCCAAGATGACAACCGTATAACCATCTCCAAATGGCATTGCATCTCGCGATGGTCCATACATCAAATGGATGTCAAGAACGCATTCTTACATGGTGATCTCGGGCGAGGAAGTTTACATGAAACTTCCTCTGGTATGCCTACATCCCACCTAATGATGTTTGTAAACTAAAACGTTCTTTGTGTATGGTTTGGGAAGCACCGTAGAGTATGGTTTGAAAAGTTTCGTTCCACGCCTCTAGAAGCTTTTCTTTCACTCGCAGTCGGATGATGTACTCTCTTTCTACAAAGGACACCTAAGCTGGATAGTTGTTCTTCTTGTTTATGTGGATGATATCGTTATCACCGTTCTCGATTTGGAGGCCATCTCAAAAATTCAGAAATTATTACATTCTACCTTCCACATGAGCACTTCGGCCACCTAACCTACTTTGGGATTAGAGGTGCATTATCGGCAAACAAGTCTCTCAATCAACACAAGTATATCCAAGATCTGATTCAATTAGCGGGACTCACGTATAACTTCTTCCATTTGAAACCCCCATGGAAATTAATGTGAAATATCGGACGTGCGACGGGCGGAGTTTAAAATCCTACTTTATCTAAGCTGGTTGGAAGTCTCATTTATCTCACTATCACCCGACCGGCACATCTCTTATGCCGTTTCACACCGCCGGAAGTTCATGCAAGCCCTCGATATCTCCACTTATCAGCGTTCAACGCATTATTCGATACATCCATGGCACCCCTAATCGTGGTTTGTTCCTTATCGGATCTTCGCCGCCTACAAGCCTTCAACATGCAGATTGGAGTTGTCCGCACACTAGGAAATCTACTACTTGGATGGTGTATGTTTTTGGTGATGCTTTATTTCTTGAAATGCAAGAAGCAAGACTGTCTCCAAGTCCTCCACCGAGGCGAATATCGCGCAATGTCCGCCGCATGCTCGAGATCATTTGGTTGCGTGTCTACTTACGAGCTTGGTTTTCCCAAGTTCACCCTACTTTCATTACATCTTGACAATACTAGTGCAATCCAAATTGCCGCTAATCCCATTTACCATGAGCGAACAAAGCACATAGAGGTTGCCCGTCACTCCATCCGGAGGGCCTTTGAACGCGTGATTATCACCTCCCATATATCCACGCCTTTACAGATTGTGATATCTTCACCAAATCCATGACACGCCAATGACATCATTTTTGGTTAACAAATTGATGCTTGTAGATTTACCGAGATCAATTTGAGGGGATGTTAATTAGGGTCTTTAAAGCATTTAAAGCCACCGATAAATGCCGATTTTATGCTTTTAAAAGCATTTAAAGCCAGCTAATAAATGATTTCATGAGCTGATAAATGCCGGATTTTACGTTTTAAAAGCATTTAAAGCCATGATAAATGCCGATTTCATGCCCTACCTTTATCTTTTAATTTCTAAATTTGTATAGTTTTGTATATGGTAGTTTAGCTAGTTTAGAGGATGAAATCAGCTTGTATTTATTTTAAATTGTTTATATAGCTAGAAGTTGCTTTGTATACCGACTATATAATGGGAAATTCTCCAATCGAGGAAAGACAATTTTGTGGCACAAAGTCTTCTAAGATTTATCATAATAAACTTAGGTCATCTTCATATTAAATGGTGCGACTTTTGGGAGGGATGCCACAACAAATGTGTGATGATGGAAATTACTGGACATTAAGCTGATTTTGTTGGGTAAAGGCACGGAATTCGCCATGATTGGTGCAATATGAAATTAGAACTGCTCCAAAATATACACGGAGATCTTCGTATCTCAAGGCTTGAAAACGTGATTGATATTGAAGATGTTTTGGAGGCCAATTTAGGAGAAAAAGCACATTACTTGGATTAACTTTGATTTGGAAAGAGTTTGAAGATTTGCGACAAAGCAAGAGAAGATTGAGGGCTCCAACCTCCCACAAACATAGAGAAATTATATATTGTCGTTATGGAGGCACAAGATTACCAAATTGGGTAGCGGATGGTTCATTGTCTCAACGGTAGATGGGACTTTATGGTTGTAAACGTAGTTGAGCCTTGGACATCTACGATCTTAAATACCTTAGATCAAAAATTTGGATTAGTGGAGAAAATTTGGATTAGTTGAGAGAATAGGTGATGAATTTTTATGTGAGAAATCCATTAAGATGTTTGAAAGGCTCACTTTTCTTGATATGCCAAATTGGAAGGAGTGGTCATTTGTCGCGGTGTGGAGTTTTTCCTCATCTTCAATTTCTTCGTTCGAGTGTCCCAAATTAAACGGGATGCTTACCGATTATCTTCCATCTTTGGTAGAACTTACCATCTATGGATGTGAACAACTTACAACCTCGGGAATTCATCAGCCAAGATATGGTGGATTCATTTCACGAGGAAGTGGTCGCGACTCTCAAATTTCATGATCTTATAAATCTTAAAAGTCATTGCATTGATAGGTGCCCTCGGCTTTAGTTTGTCCCGAAGGAGGTCTTCCCACTCCCTTTTAGAAATCGTGGCTGTCCATTGTTAAAGTAATTCTGCAGACATTGGGAAGATTGGTCCAAGATGGCTCACATTTCTCATGTATGTATTCGCAATTAAGCCGTGATAATGAGCAATGTGCATATGTGTCTCTCAGTTCTCTAATTTCATTCGGTACTTATTCTTCATTCTTTTGAAATACTTTTGCCTCAAAAATGACAAATTAATTTTCTGACGTATACATGATTTTATTGTTGTGTAAGATTCAAAATGAAATTGTTTTATTTTATTGTTGAAATTGTACTATAAAATGTTACTAATTTTCAACAGAGGCTATTGATGCCACTACAAGAAACTTGGCATTGGGGTGGGAGATTGAGTATGGTATTGGAGTGAATGGAATTGCTCCCGGTCTTATCGGCTATACATTAATTCTGGCTGATTTCAAGCATTCCAAGCATCTTTCAGTTAGCTCAAATTCAATTGTACATAATCTTCGAGGTGAGTGGTGACCATGTCCCTTCCAAGTAAATACTAAGTTTTTGGTTTGCCTTACACTAATGTAGTAAGATTTAAATCCTTATCCTGTTTCAATGCATCCCTAACACAATGGACTTACTTGGATGTTCATAGAAGCGGAGAAAATTTCTCAATCATCATTCGTAATGAACTAATATCTTATTAAGGTTTAATGCAAATGTATTATGTTATACATGCAGCAACCAACATCGATCTTACTCCTTTCACATCAAATATGTATAACAACCAACATGACGCGTCTTCTTCTTTCACATAAATATGATTGAAAGAAAATATGAGACAAAATATATTTTACAAAGAAAGCTTCAAAACCAATTATTTTGTAATTCCAAAAGTCATGTTAAAGTTAACACACAAGACTTGGAGAGGAAGGCTGGTTTGTCCCCTCCTCACTAAACAAGTCAAGTTGAGTTTGAGTCCTAATATAATTTTGGGATAAAGGTTGTTATTTTTAGAAACATTTTGAACTTTTGAGATCAAAAATCAACATTTTGGGTGAACAATTGAATTTTAGGATAAAAATTGACGTCAAGAAAAAAAAAGAATAAAAATAGTAAAAGTTGCAACATTTTTAATAAAAAAATTGGCCTTTTGAAACCAAACTTGAACTGCATGCATTAAAAATTGACCTTTTATTTTCCATACATCATAAAAAGAAAGCCTTTAAAACCAACTATTTTGCCATTTCAAAACCAGAGGAAAGCTGGTAAATTTGTCCTCCCTAATCCCCACACACAACTAGTGTCCTCTTTGCATATAATAGCACAAAATGATATATACGAAGGAAGCAGATTATAATAGCATCATCTTCTCCAATAAAATAGCATTCAGTCCAACTCTTTAGAAATGAAATCCTATTTCTAAAATATTAGCTTAACTGTTTTTGGTCCTTGAAACTGATTGGTTTGCATTTCATCCTGTTATAAATATTTCATCTTCTTCTAACACTGAAGTTATGTTGTCACTCAACCTTTATCTTATTTTTGTACTTAAACATCTTTCAATTAATTAAACTGTATTTGATGACCACTTTACCTTTTGAACAAACTTTCAAATGGCGCTCTTCTCGAATGAAGTGATAGTCTGAATTTTGTCTATACCCTGCAGTTTTGGATATTAATTCTGTTGGTACATTCACAATGTGCGACAAGGCACTTAAGAATCTCAAGAAAGGTTTTCCCATGGAGGAGCGACTCATCAGGGTGGACAAATATTAACATCGTGCTACTTTGCATTATACAGCTGCTAGGTATCAAATCCATGTCTGAGCAGCAAAGTTCTGTTCGAGAGGTTTAGGATGTAGCAAACATCTGATTTTATGTCAAAATTTACTTTTAAATGTTCCTAACTTCCAACAGGCAGCTGTTTGATGCAACTACAAGAAACTTGTCATTGGAGAGGGCACTGACTATAATATTGGACTAAACGGAATTGCTTCTTGTCCTATTCGTGAGACACCCGGGTTGAGTAAGCTTCTCCCTAAAGAGATAAGCTAGACCGGGGAGTTCTTGCCTTTGTGTAAGGTAGGGGAGAAATGGAATATTGCCAGGGCTGCCCTTTACTTTGCTTCAGATGTAGGTTGCTAACCTTAATGGTATTCACTTTTTCAGTAGCATCATTTACTTAACTAATAATTTTGTATTTGCAAGATATTTAGAACTAGATGCCAAGGAAACAGAACTGTTACTGTTAGCAAAAATGGATCCTGATGGTATCAAACATGCAAAAAGTCAGGACTCATGGTTTTGTGTGGAGGGAAACTCATTTGTTACATGAAGCATATGCATTTATATACAGTCTTGGCAAGTGTTTTAATATTGACGACATGGATATATGCATTGGTTGGGTATACACTAACCATTGTGTTTCTGCAGTTGGTTGATAATGCTTTTGGCATGGCTTGTTGGCAAAGTAACAATTTCCTTCTTGTAAAGTAGTGACTTGTAGTTTCTTTGCTTACAACTATGTCCTTGGTAGTGTACTTTTATGAAAGTTAGTTGTCCTTTATTTATCCTGAATTGTAATGGTATATTTACGAGTAGTGATTGATACTTGAAGTGTGGGAATTTTGCTCTTTTATTCATCTTTCCTTTTAGCTGGCAATATTTTTATCTTTATAAGTTGTGTAGGTAGTGGAACTTCTATGGTGGTTGATGGAGGACTTTGGATGAGTGGCCCTCGCCCTGTGCCAAAAGATACAGTGAGGTAGGTTTCAAGAACTGTGGAAATGAGGTCTAGTGACACCAGTAGGGGTTCGAAGAAGCAAGCTAGAACTCAGAGTATATAGATATGATCACTTTTAGGCTTATTTCCCCAACACTATGCAATGTTTAATATGCATATAAGGATTTATTTCAAAAAATACTTGAATTATTTTCAGCTAGTGGCTCATATAAGGATTTGGCCAAAAGCTCTGTTCTTTATTGCATTTTAGCCCTTGATCATTTATAACAATCTCAACGTGATTCATATCCTTGTCATTCTGAGGAATATGGAAACTTGTTTTGAGAATGGAATATTTAAGCTCTGTTTTTATTAACTTATTATACAGCTAAATAGTGAAAGTTATGTGGGTGCTTAGAGATTTTGGCATTCCATATACTACTATTCTCAAACCCAGCATTGCATCGTAATGATAAGTGTGTGTTATTATCCAACATGTTATCGTATATGTCAACATAATTCGTGGACCTTAACAATTTCTCCTGACTTTTTAAATGAAAAGGAGTAGTTTTTACACTTCTAGATTACAAGACAATATTTTGATGTTTTTCTAGAAAAACTTTGAGAATTAATCAACCATTTGGATAGACAATACTTTTTGAATATTTTCATATACTTTTTTAAGCTGTTGGCTTTGATGGGGATGTTTGTGAACAGGAAGATGCAAAAGAGTTGTGTATCAACTTTTGTCCCCTAATGGATTTCGAACAGGTTTGATACATTTGTAATACTTGGTCACCCTTAAATTTCTGAATGGGTATTAATTAAATTTTGCCTATTAATCTTTATAGTTGTGGATATTGACACTGTAGGTACATTCACAATGTGTTATGAGACACTTAGGTATCTCAAGGAAGGAGCACCGGAAAGAGTGACTCATCTAGTGGTGGAGTCATATTGAATCAGTGCTATTTTACATTATATAGCTACTTGGTACAAATCCATTTCTCAGCAGCCAAGGTTCGTTTGCATTAAGCATAGGTTTCACATGTAAAGCAGACATATACATGATTTTATTTTTGAAAATTTATGTTAAGCACGCTTATACATGTTTTATTTTTGAAATTTTACTTATAAAATGTTCCTAATTTTCAGCAAGCAGCTATTGATGCCACTGCAAGAAACTTGGCATTGGAGTGGAGGGGAGTATGATATTAGAGTGAATGGAATTGCTTCTGGTCTTTTCAGCAATACACCTGGGATGAGTCACCTTGTCCCTATGTTTATCAATAGCCAGGCTAAGAACGTATTGCCTCTTTATAAGGCAGGAGAGGAATGAGATATTGCTATGGCTGTTCTAACTTTCTTCAGATGCAGGTTTCCTATTCTCCTATTTGCAAGATTTTAAATTTACTCAACCACTGTTTCTGATTATGCTTTTTGGCATAGCTTGTTGGTAAAGTACTGCTTTTTTCTACTAAATAATATACTTGGAAACAGTGTTTAATTATACTTGGTAATGTACTGATCTTTTGCTCTCTTTTTTTCCCTGGAGAAATTTTAATGTTTGTAAGTGCTTGTTGTACATGTAGATAAATGCATCAATGGAGCTTTTATGATGGTTGATGGATGATTTTGGATGACCAGCCTCGTCGTCCTATTCCAAAAGAGGCAATGAGGCAGCTTTCAAGATTTGTGGACAATAAGGCTACTTCACAGAAAATGCCATTTAGTGAGGTCAATCTCAAAATAGCTTCTCTAAAATTAATTGTTCTGAATCTATAGTATTGTACCAGGTGTTCTTTGGCACAATACTAGAAAACAATTTCTCCATCCTTTTTTCTCTTTTTAAATTGATTAATTTGGATGGTGTGGCACATTCATTGAGACTATTAATCTGGTGGAGTTACAGTATTACCTCTTCATTTAATTAGATTGATTAAGGTATCTTATTTATGAATCCAAGGTCTATCTTATTTATGGTTGGTTGTACCACCGTTTTGAGGACCTTTTTGATTTAGTCGGTCCTGGGATATTGTGGTGTTATTCTTTTTTCAAACTAAAAAATAGATCTGAAATTGCAATTTTTTTTTTTTTTTTTGGTGTGTGTCTAATTTGAGCTGAGGAGAATAACAAGGAGAAGGTGCCCTGATGAATCTATATATTTTAATTAAATTGCATGCTCTGTTGGATTGCACTATTATTGATTCTATTAACTTACAGTATCTGGGACTAGAGTTGTAATAGGACTATCCCTGAAAGCATCAAAAGCATTGTTGTTTCTGGTTTGGTAATTTTTTATCCGGGATCAACATGTTTGTGTGTCGCTTTAGAATGTGGATAACTTTGTGATCATGATTTTCGCATTTTATAAGAATTTATTCATGGGAACATTGAATTAAGTTAGAGATTGTATTTCAATTCTCATCTTATTTTTGTTCTTTACCAATCATTTTAATTATCATCTTATTTCTGTTTCAGCCTTTTGTTGCTAAAATTTTCTCTGTTGCTCACAGATGACAATGAGTTTTTGAAGAGGTCGACATAGTGGTGGTGCAGACAAACTTACATAAGAAATAGAAGATAGAGAGAGATTTCAGTGTAGACATTGGAAAGAAATGGTGATGGTGGAGACTGGTGGTGTTGCAATTAAAAGCAAACAATAATGCATTGGAGGATATGAATACAAAGCCTGCAAGAAAATCCATTAACGTTGTCACTGCCCCAATATGCCAATTCCCATGTTGATCCTGTTCATGTAAACCATGCATGTATATCACTTTTTTGTCACTATTTAGGACCTTATCAGCTATGTCCAAATGTATTTGTAATTGCAGTTTAGTTTCGGTGAGAGCTGATAATCTGTCAGAGTTTCCATTAAGAAAGCCAAGTCTCATCAATTTGAATGATCTTTTGTGCTGAGAACTTCTTAACCTTGCAGCTCGTGACCTCCATGGCTAAGCAACCTCAACTTAATTACTCTCTTCCAACTTCCAAGGATTACTGATTGCTGTTTATGTGCTTTGAGTTTTACTCCCTCTGTAATTATAATTCAATCTTAATTACATGAACATAAGATGCAGGTACTTATTTGTCTGCAGTGTTAATCAATTTAAGCTAAATTTCGTAGTGTTCGATGAAATTCTATTATGTCAACTTCCTTCCGTTAATCACTCTAATTATATTCATGTTTGATAAGACAAATTTATTTATTAGTAGTCTTCACCGTACCATTAATGGTTAATCTTGTAACCACTATTTATACCGAACAACTCTAACTATGAAACTGCACAAGTATATAGATAATATAGTCGATTTATTAATATAAAATATCATATGTGCAGTGGTAAGATTATTACAGCGAATTTCTACTACTTCCTAGTCCCAAAACTACTACGTCTTCTGCTTCCATCGTCATGCATGCTGGTCCGCCATTATTGCCGACAGTGCACTCTCCAGAAGTCCACCCCCCCTCAACAGGTTGGCCCTCTTACTCTCATCTGCCATTTCCTCCAAAGGTTTTCTATCTAACAATGAAATAATCAACATGACTCCCAACCTACCCCAAAGAGTATCTCCAGCCCAAAGCTCTTTTTCTGACAGTCATTCCGAAAACTGCAAGTCGGAGATGATAGAAAGTGACTTTGAAAAACGATCATTCTCTCTTGCCATTGTAGTTGCCCCATGAAGATTGAAGACATTGTTGAGGACAGGAAACAAAGCTTTCAAGATAGCCAATGATTGATTACGGCAGAAGCTTATAAATATGGCTGTGATGCAATCAAGTTTCCATAGTCAGTAGCAATGCTGTTGGATGCTAACATCACGGAAAATTTCTCAAGTCACTTCCAAAACCTGAAGGCTGACAGAATAACTTGAGTTTTCTTCCCAGAGCTCCTGAAAATGAGGAAGGTGTTAGCAAAGTAAATAGTTAATAAACCAATACAATAAATTTAGAAGGACAATCAATAGTAGATTGGTATTCTACAGCAATTAAACACACATGAACTTTCAAGTTCAAAATTTACCAGTTTTGCTTCAATATTGGTTATAAAGTTTCTCTAAGTGCTTCAGCAGAAGCTCCAATCCTTGACGATTGTGCCTAAGCCAGAGCTCTCCATGAATATGGCTTGCTTGGGGAGCTTAACTGAGAATTTACCATCTGCCACAAATAACCACTTTCAGGTGTTCCCTGAGGCTGCATGAGAAAGATTCAACAACTCTTTCTGAAAAGTAGTACATCCTGAGATACATTTAGACCTACAGATTTCTATATTCTAATATATTGAGAATTGCACCAAATACTACTGACGGAAATGAATTGCTAATCAATGCAGATGAGGATGAATTCAGAATCAAATGAACAGCTAAAACATACAGGGGACGCAATGTTAATTAGCTGGTCATTTAAAGCATTTAAAACCAGCTGATAAATGGCAGATTTTACGCTTTTAAAAGCATTTAAAGCCAGCTAATAAATGCGGATTTCATGAGCTGATAAATGCCAGATTTTACGCTTAAAAGCATTTAAAGCCATGATAAATGCCAGATTTCATGCCTTACAGCTTTATCTTTTAATTTCTAGCTGTATAGTTTTGTATATGGTAGTTTAGCTAGTTTAGAGGATACAATTCAGCTTGTATTTATTTTAGCTGTTTTATAGGCTAGAGTTAAGCTTGTATACGACTATATAATGGGAAATTCTCCACTGAGGGAAGACACAATTTTTGTGGCACAAAGTCTTTAAGTTTTGTCACGCATAGTTTCTTGAACTAAAGTGGTATAATTAACTCACTTGAACTGATCCCGCCGGTGGACTGAACCAGCTCCTCTCGCATAATGCACTGCGTGTTCAAGACCCCAGATAGGTTTGGTTTTACCCTCCTTTATCCTTAAGCCACCTTGTCTTCTATTTCTATTCCTTCATCTTATAAAAGGGCAATGGAGCATGAATGTTGGAGGAAAGCTATTGAAAGCAATTACTTGCACTTGAAGAAAACCAGACTTGGGATGTTGTTCCATGTCCCCATCGTGAAACCTCTTGGCAGTAAGTTCGTTTTCTATCAAGCTTCGTCCGATGGATCAATAGATCGTTACAAGGCTAGGTTGGTGGTGTTTGGCAACAACCAAGAGTATGGCCTAGATTATGATGAGACCTTCGCGACCGGTTGCCAAAATGACAATCGTGCAAACCATCCTAGCTATCTTTGATCTCAAGCATGGTCCTTACATCAAATGGATGTCAAGAACGCATTCTTACATGGTGATCTCAAGGAGGAAGTTTACATGAAACTTCCTCGGTATGTCTACATCCTCACCTAATGATGTTTGTAAACTAAAACGTTCTTTGTATGGTTTGAAGCAAGCACCCAGAGTATGGTTTGAAAAGTTTTTTCCACTCCTAGGCTTTTCTTTCACTCGTAGTCGACTCCTCTCTTTCTACAAAGGACACCTAAGGGGATAGTTGTTCTTCTTGTTTATGTGGATGATATCGTTATCACCGGTTTCGATTTGGAGGCCATCTCAAAAATTCAGAAATTATTACATTCTACCTTCCACATGAAAACCTTGGCCACCTAACCTACTTGGGATTAGAGGTGCATTATCGGCAACAAAGTCTCTTTTGAATCAACAAGTATATCCAAGATCGATTCAATTAGCGGGACTCACGCAGACACCTTCCTCGCTTGAAACCCCATGGAAATTAATGTGAAATATCGACGCGGACGAAGGGAGCTTCTAAAAATCCTACTTTATCGGAAGCTGGTTGGAAGTCTCATTTATCTCACTATCACCCGACCGGACATCTCTTTCTTTGTCACACCGCTGCGGTAAGTTCATGCAAGCCCCTCGACATCTCCACTTACGCAGTTCAACGCATTATTCGATACATCCATGGCACCCTAATCGTGGCTTGTTCTTCCTATCGGATCTTCGCTTCAGCTACAAGCCTTCACGATGCGTTGGGTTGGTTGTCCGGACACTAGGAAATCTACCTTGGATGGTGTATGTTTCTTGGTGATGCTCTTATTTCTTGGAAATTCAAGAAGCAAGACTGTCTCCAAGTCCTCGACCGAGGCCAAATATCGCGCAATGTCTCGCTACATGCTCGAGATCATTTGGTTGCGTGGTCTACTTACGAGCTTGGTTTTCCCAAGTTCACCCTACTCCATTACATCGACAATACTAGTGCAATCCAAATTTGCTAATCCTGTTTACCACGAGCGAACAAAGCACATAGAGGTTGCTCACACTCCATCCGTGAGGCCTTTGAGCAATGATTATCACCTCCCACATATATCCACGACTTTCTGATTGCGATATCTTCACTAAATCCATGACACGCCGTGACATCATTTTTCGGTTAACAAATTGATGCTTGTAGATTTACCAAGATCAATTTGAGGGGATGTTAATTAGCTGGTCATTTAAAGCATTTAAAGCCGGTGATAAATGCCTGATTTACGCTTTTAAAAGCATTTAAAGCCTAATAAATGTCGGATTTCATGAGCTGATAAATGCGATTTTACGCTTTTAAAGCATTTAAAGCCATGATAAATGCCGATTTCATGCCTTACAGCTTTATCTTTTAATTTCTAGCTGTATAGTTTTGTATATGGTAGTTTAGCTAGTTTAGAGGATACAATTCAGCTTGTATTTATTTTAGCTGTTTTATAGGCTAGAGTTAAGCTTGTATACTGACTATATAATGGGAAATTCTCCAATTTGAGGAAGACACAATTTTTGTGGCACAAAGTCTTCTAAGTTTTGTCACGCTAATAGTTTCTTGAACTAAAGTGGTATAATTAACTCACTTGAACTTCTTAGCTTGACGATTCAGACAGATAATTGTTTACAGCAGGAGAAAGTCTCCCAGAGTACTTGCAGAAATGTCCATCGCCAACAGGACTGAGAACTACTGCCCATAAGCGTGCCATCAGCAGGTTTTCTGTGTTGTAAAATGCATCTAACCCTATTAGTAAAGCAAAATATGAATAAAAGGAAGGATAATCAGTAACCTATACCAGAACATTAAGTGACCACCAGACACAATCACTTGATCAAAGGGAAAGAACTTCAACAATATGCAACCTCAAAAGAATTAGGCATTCCTCCATGAGTTTGAAAAACAATGTAGTTTCGAGCTATGCTCACTTGTCACGCCTTCACAAGTGATTCATCATCAAGATTGCAGACAATATGCAAAATTAACTATAATAACTTTGCGCTTGTCAATAGCATTGAGATTGTAGACAACAGGAATTTCGTTTAAAATCTGTAAATCAACATCGCTAGTTAAGAAAATTGATTGAATACAGAATACTGAACAATCAAATAACAACATATGAATAGAAAATTGATTATAACCAAATACACATCTTAACATTCTATTGCAAAATAGGAAAAGTAAAACAATTGTAGGCAGGACACACTTGACAACTTAAATAACTCTTCACTCGGCCAATAAGTGGGAAATACAGCTGTGCAATATACAGCTTATTTTCAGGCTTTTGGTATCGAGCATCAAACTCATGCTTGCACAAGAGAACTACCAAATTCTAGCTGCCTACAGAAAGAAGTCCAAGAATTAGAACACAACAAAAGTACATAAGCAAATCCCGTCCAACAATTTTATCCAAATCCATGTCAAATATTGATACCTCCCTGATGCTTCTTGATATGACTCCACTGTGTAATAAGTTTATCCCAACCGTGGTATTTATTCAATTGCTATAGAAATTTACCAGCAAGTACCAATTAGAACTCCATTTTTCCTCGCACTAAGAAGGACTATATTCAATTACTGCTTGATAATTATATCTATGTAGTTGCTGAAGCATACTCAGAGTATCATAGTCTACCAAATCGGTGCATCAGCTTATCTAAATCCAATCTTACTCCTTTTTTCTCTCCCTCATGTCTTATTGAATTGAATCAAATAAACAACATGACTCAAATCAAAGGGAAGGTGTACAAGACTACATCTTCATACACAAGGTCAGTGCAGGTTATTGAATCTAAGCTCACCTTTGCTCGAACAGACAAGTCATCAAAGTCCTAGGTAAGGAAAAGCTCTTGAATTAAGACAGATGAGAGGTAACCCCTACAACATGAATGTATACTCTGTCAAGAACTTATAATTTTCCTAAATAGAAATTTATGTTACATGATAATAATATCCCGAGAATTCAAAATTATGACATCCACTAAGTTGGACAGTTCTAGGTGTCAAGTAAGCATAGGCTTCCAGATAATTTTGGACAGTCTTCTAAATAAAGCTCCTTTAGTTGAGGGAAAGCAACTTTATCTCCTCCAGTAAATGACCTCTCTTGCCATTCCTGCATCTATTTTAACCAACCCACCAAATTCCATGATACAGAGTTTATTGAAAAATGTTAGCTGTCCTAGTGGTGGTAACAAACAGTAGTTTCTACATCTTCCAGGTACATCTGTTCTATGTTACAAAATGAATGATCTTCCACCCATTTCGGAAACTGTACGCCTCTATAACATTTTATTTGGAGTACCATTAGGTTTGTGTAGTTGCCCGCATTAAGTATCTCTCTGTGTTTGGGGGGGCAATCATCAAAATTAGAGTCCCAAGAAAAATGGTAACTCAGTGAGACACATTTTGTCCTTCAAATTTCCCATCAAGATGTCCAAAAAATCTATGACATTTTCAAGACCAGAAATTCAAAGTGTTCCATGCAAAAGTTGAAGACATTGTAACTGGTAGATCCAGTACTATCTTTTCCCAAAATGAAACCTGATAGTGTCTGCAAATCTTTCAAATTACCCATTTATAATGGCATCTCTTCAAAACCTGCCGATGTAATGTCAAGATGGCGCAGTTTGATTAACCTTCCCATGTTGGTTGGTACCCGCCTAAGCTTTTCACATCCCTTTAAAAGTAATGTATGCAAATTATAACGAGTACAAACCGTGTTAGGCATCCTCGATTATAGTGTCAGATAAATCAAGTCCTCTAGTAACTTCAAATTCCCAATTGACTTTGGCAACTCTTCAATGACACATCTATGTAAAGACAGCACTCTTAAACCTGTTAATGTTGGCAACAAGTTCATTACCAAATTCATCGATGCAAAGCAAGTATAAGGGAAGCATATTTTGATGATAAGAAAAGGTACGAAAAGCATATTAAAAGCCATCTATGTTTTCTTTCACATGTGATGCATGAAGAATCTTACTTAGAATCTTATCTGAGTTCCTATCATCAAACCTCAAACAAAATTCTCCAACTATTGATGCAGCTAAATTGATCACAAGATCATGCATTATAAAACACACTGATTTATCCAAAGTTGATGATTGTTGAAAATAATAATAATAATAATAATAAAATAAAACACCAGAAAAGAATGTTATATAGAGTACAGTTATTGAACACAACTTGTGTTGCAACATATATCATATTTTTACTAGTTCCGTTGTAACAGTAAAGTTTTATTAATTACATGTAAATATTTGTTTAATATTCTTTTCCTGGTCTAGAGCATAGTTGCTGAATTCCATTTAACAATGTCAATAACATACACCATTACACGTTATAGTACTAGGAAATAGATAAGGTTCCTGACAAAATAAATAAAAACACTTACAAAAGCAAACAGAAACAACCAAAGAGCTTTCACAGCTGCTGGCTTTTCCAGTGTTTTGGGAAGCCTACATTAATCTGTCACCCTTTGGAGATCCAGATTAAATAATAACTACATTGATCACCGGACATATTAGGGTTTTCAGTAATTCGGCAGAATGTGTATAAAGTTTTTCCCGTTGATTTTCTTTATATCTCAAAATGTCTTCTTGTAGCCAAAAGGATTTTGGACGGCAGATACGAATGACTACTGTCTCAACTGAAGCAGCAATCTCAAGTACAAACAACACAATCTCAAGTTCATTTCTACTTCCAATAAAATCGATCAACTCCACCTCCTTAAGGTGTTGATGTGAATAATATTGCCACTTGGCATTTGCTAATGCCTTCACTTTCTCGCGCCATCTTTATCGACACTGTCTCACAACAAAATGCTCAGCCAAATAAATGCTCAATCCCAATCACACAATTATAACTTGATTAAAAAAAAAAGAAAGAGAGATTTTACTCTACATTACCATTATGACTAATAGAAAATACCTGAAACTCCATCTATCTATTCTTAACCTTCTCTCTTATGTGTACCACCTGCCACAAAGACAAGATCTTGTCAATATCATAAGTTTCTAATACCATACATATAATATGGATAATTTTACAGTATTTAAACAAGAAAACTATTCAAATAAATTATTCCTAATTAAAGCTAGCACTGACCTTGATTGACAATTTCTGTAAGAAAGGAGCTGTCTTTACCAGGGCACACGTCCACAAGTGATGCAATCTTTGGCTTCCAATGTAGAACCATATAGGGCAAGGAGAAAAGATTTCAATTTGCAAATGCTCAACATTACTCAGTTCAGGAAGTTGATGGGAGAAGTCAAAAGTTTGGCAAATTGTAGTAGCGACCTAGTTTAGCCATTTTAAACACATACACAAGAATTAACCTCAACTGATTATATACACACACATATGCATATACCATATACAAAAAAAGAAGAGTGGATGTAACACAAAATTAACATCACTCGAGAAACCAATTGCAAGTGTCTTGTTGACTTGGCAGAATTGAGGCAGCATTTTCAGCAAATAGTCGAACATGTTATATCTGCAGACGTTCATAAAAGAATGGAGGGTGCGAAAAGCTGCGTGACAGAGACTTGGAGCATACAAGTTGAGGTGTACAAGACAACCACGTACAGACAAGATAATAGTATTCAGATTTGGGGCAGATATGTGGAAGTTTTGCAGATGATCGCAAAATATTATCTCCAAATGCTTCAAATTTGGAGCATCAGCAACTTCCAGTTTGTGAAGTTTCTGAGAATAATTCAGACAAAAGCGTTCAATAAATGGCGAGTTGGAGAATAAGCACTCAATTGCCTTATCAACGACATTCACTCCGCTGAGTACAAATCCTTGAGCCAATACAACCTGATAGCACTAGGGGGAGCTAGAAAACAATAATAAGATGTAGTATCTTTCATACGGAAAAGAAAACTTCTCATATCTTCTATATCAAAATCCAACTTGAGCTTTTTCACTTGTTTTACGGAGGAAAATTCAACCCATTTATCAATATCATCAGAATATTGCGAATCCAAAGGGAGACAAATTGTCAACTCCTCCATACTAGTAGTTGTTGTCTCATGCAATTTCACAAGGCCATTCACAAAATTCACTTTCGCTTTAACCTCACTCATTTCATGAGGCCTAAAGTCGTATGGATTATTCCTCCAAGAAATTTCCAACTTAGGCATGTTCATCCACAGATTTTTCCATCACGAGAGAACGGTCGTTCTTATTGCTTCCTCCAGTGACAGAAAACACAAAATCCATACTAGAATTTCATCCGCAAGTCATTGATGCATGGATCATCCTGATTTAAAAAAAATAGAAATAACAGAAAATACACATCATCAATACCAGAGCTGTCAGTATCCTAATTTTGTTACAAAAGTTTTTAGGTGTATGCAATCAAGACGTTTTAAAACTTCTATGAAATTGCAAAGTTGTGTATTCAGTAAGTCTCTGAAAATAATGGAATATTCAAATTAAGACTTATTAAAAGATCATGAAAGTCGTTAAATGACCTTTAAAACAGACAACCTTCCCAAGACTTTTCTGTAAAATCTTTCCAAAAAAAATCATGTTTTATGCTCCCACACTCTCCCTCAAATATTTTTATACACCTTTTAGCCGGATCAATGACTCTCCCTCAGACTGTACATTTTTTTTTGCTAACTAGCAAATTTATAATTACATTAAAACTTCTATCCACTCTTTAACATGCAAAACAACATAAAGAATCAATATAATCCATTCTATCCTCTCTTTAGCATGCAAAACAACATAAAGGATCAATATAATCCATCTCATCCATTTACCTCCCCCTCCCTCCCTCCCTCCTTACTCCCTCCAAACATAGCCTTAAAGCCTATAAAAATCAATAGAATTTTTAACTCTACAGAAGCTATAAGTGTATCAAGAGTTTTTATAAGCCAAGAATACAACAAAGCCTTTTCAATATTTCAATAATAAAATCTAAAAATCCTATAATGATTTCTTTTTCAATACCTCATTTAAATTAAATTCCTCCAAATCTAAGATTGCAAAAATATACATGCCGTCAATATCCTATTTTTGTTATAAAATTGGATCTTTTCGATATCTAACGGATTAAAATTCTAGATCCTACCAAAAAAAATTGCAGATAAATAATAATAACAACAAGAGCTAAGAAGAAAGAGGGTGACTTTGCCTTTCCTCTCCTTGTCATCTTTTCTACCAACTTTTCGAGTGTTAGATTGTTAGTATGAGCAACAGGCGCGCGTAAAAGGCTGTCCTAAGGAATTTTGTTAAAATAAAAAGATCCAAACTTTCTTCAGCCACCTTACTCGTCGGCTGGTTATTTTTACGATGTATATTTATAGAGAGAGTGTCCGTGTGTATCATTATCTGGTCGGGTGTTGTCCTAGTATCTTTCAAATTCAAAGTGTCTGCATCTGAGAGATCTGAATCGTTCGTTATATCCAACGGTTTACTTTAGACAAAAACATGAAAGTTTTCTAATTTGAAATATAAAGATCTGAGCCGTTGGCTGTAACGATTGGCTCAGATGTATAAGTCTTGACAGTTTAGTTTATCATGAGAATTCCAGATATTATAATTCTAATGGGGATGGGAATCGAAGTATTTCGACGTGGTTTATTTTCCTATTATATATGATATTATGTTCCGTTATTATTTTAGCAATTAAATAAAGGATGGTTTAATATACGTTTAAAGGATGTCGTGGCTTTATATTTATATGAGTTACCAAATGCAATATATATATATATATATACACGTCTCAGATGGATTTAAAAGTTTTAAAATGATATAAATAATACCTGCAATATATATAGTATTAAATTTACAAAGATCGTTGTATGATCTAAATCATTCCAAATGCATGTGTTACTATTATATGAGAGAATATCTTCTAAAGTAGGGTTATGTGAATAAATGAAATATATTATAATTTATTCATTAAAAGATCACATATACTTTGTTATTTATTGTAGTATATTTAGATGATATAAATATCATTATGACTTCAAAGAGCTTGTGAAAGCTTATTCCTACCTTTTGGATGGGGACCACTGGACAAACTGCATCTCGGTCAATCCGAAAATGGTACAAAAATCCAGAGCCATCAAGCGTCACTTAAGAAGTAAACTTAATATACACGAACTAGTGAAGATTAATAAAATTAATATCCACTGAATTTGCTCAATAATAATCTTGCAGATTATCAACTAAGTCACTATCTATTGTTATTTTTTAGAAATATGTATATATAATAGACATGTGTAAATTTAGAGGGTTGTTTTCATAAGGGGAGTGAACAATTCATCAACCCGTAGGTTGAGCCCATAAGGTTTATCACTGTACTCTTTTTCCTTAATCAAGTTTTTGTTACAAAGGGTTTTCTTAATTAAAAGTTCTAATAAGGCAACTTTGTGCATTGCAAATAATATATGGACATGCACTATTTTCCCTTAGCTGATTTTTCCCATTGGGTTTTCTAGTAAGTTTTTAATGAAACATATATGTGTAACAGTAGTGTCCAAGGAAGATTACTATAAAATATACAAATTTAATGTGGACATTATTAAATTTATTGGACTTAAATAATATAAGAGGTTTTAATTAGATGAATTAAATCTAAAATATTCCCATACGATATATATAGTAAACTCTAACCTTTATTTATTTTCCATAAATAAATAATAATATGATCTCATTTTTTTCCATGTTTCTCTTTTCTTTACTATTTATTGCTGATTTTATAAAAGTAATTAATTAATAACCAATTGTTAAGAAAGAATATGGTGCCGCATGTGTTAATCATCAATACTTATAAGTTTATGAACAAGCTGTTGGACTCCTATATCTCATGCTTGGCCTCACGCAGAATACTGTATGCATACCTTTTATCGTCTTAATTCGACCAATTGATCATTTGGATAGACCAGCTGGCCCCCACACAAAAAAAGCTGCTTGGACTCCCATCCCTGTTAGAATATATAATATCTGAAATTCTCATAATATACGAAACCGTCAGACTCGATAGATCGAGCCATTAGTTACATCCAACGGCTCATATCTTTATATTTAAAAAAAATTATCAGCTTTATATTTCAAAGAATAAAAATTTGAAAAATTTTGTTTTGTTTTGTTTTTTTTTCTCTCTCAAAGTAAACCGTCGGATATAACTAACGGTTCAGATCTCTCAGATGCAGACCATTTGAATTTTGAAAGATATTAGGACAACACCGACCAGATAATGATACACGCACACTCTCTCCTATAAATATAAACCATGAAAACTAAGAAGCCGACTAGTAAGGTAGCTGAAGAAAGGTTGGATATTTTCCTTATCATTGATTCTCTAAAATTATATTTATCTTGCTTCGTACTCTATTTGCTCTTCAATCGAACTTCCTGTTCAAATAAGATTCAGCCTCCCTACGCACACCTGTTGCTCATACTAACAATCCAACACTCGAAAAGAAAGATAGATGGGAAGTAGAGAATTAGTAGGAAAGATGACAAGGGGAGGAAAGGTAAAGTCATCCTCTTTCTTCTTTACTTATTATTATTATTATTATTATTATTTATCCGTTACTTTTTTTTGTAGGATCTAGATTTTCAACCCGTTAGATATTGAAAAGCTTCAACTTTTGTTAAAAAAAATAGCATCTTGACGGCATGTATATTTTATGCAATCTTAGATTTGTAAGGATTTATAGAATCAATTAATAGGATTTTTAGATTTTTATTACTTGAGATATTGAAAAGCTTTGGTGTATTCTTGACTTATAAAAACTTTTGATACACTTGTAACTTTTATAGAGTTAGATAAAATTCTATTGATTTTTATAGACTTAAGAATTTCAAACCAAATTTATATAAAGTACTTGAATAAAATTAATAGATGGCTATGTTTAGTTGGAGAGTGGATGAGGATAGGTAAACGGATGGGATGGATTATATTGATCCCTTTATGTTGTTTTGCATGTTAGGAATGAAGGAGACGATAGAAGATTTCAATGTAATTATAAATTTACTAGTTAGCGGAAAAAGTGTACAACCTGAGGGAGTGTCATTGATCCGGCCAAAAGAAAGTGTTCAAAAATCTTTGAGGGAGAGTGTGGGAGGATAAAACATTTTTTTTTTTGGAAAGATTTTACTGAAAAGTCTTGAAAAGGTCGATCTGTTTTGAAAGTCATTTAATATTTTGAATATCCAGACTTTCATGATCTTCTAAAAGTTTTAATTGCATATGCCATTATTTTCATAGACTTATTGAATACACTCAAACTTTGCAATTTCATAAAGTTTTAACGTTTTCGATTGAATACACTCTTAAAATTTTGTTACAAAATTTTAAGAGTGTATTCAATCCAGACGCTTTAAAACCTTTTATGGTATTGATCTTTGTTATTTATCTTTTCTAAAAAAATCAGGATGATGTTTGCATCAATGAGTTGCCGGATGAAATATTGGTATTGATTTTGGGTTTTCTGTCACTGGAGGAAGCAATAAGAACGGTCGTTCTCTCGGCGATGGAAAAATCTGTGGATGAACGTTCCTAAGTTCGAAATTTCTTTGAGGAATGATCCATACGCTTTAGGCCTCATGAAATGAGTGAGGTTAAAGAGAGTGAATTTTGTGAATGACATTATGAAATTGCATGAGACAACAACTACTTGTTTGGAGGAGTTGACAATTTGTCTTCCTTTGGATTCAAAATATTCTTATGATATCAATAAATGGGTTGAAGTTGCTGTAAAATGAGTGAAAAAGCTCAAGTTGGATTTTGATATAGAAGATATGAGAAGTTTTCTTTTGGGTATGAAAGATACTTCAGCTTATTATTGTTTTCTAGCTCCCCTAGTCCCATCGGGTTGTATTGGCTCAAGGATTTGTATCTCAGGGAGTGAATGTGGTTGATAAGGCAATTGAGTGCTTATTCTCCAACTCGCCGTTTATTGAACGCTTTTGTCTGCATTATTCTCAGAAACTTCACAAACTGGAAGTTGCTGATGCTCCAAATTTGAAGTATTTGGAGTTAATATTTTGTGATAATCTGGAACACTTCCAAATATCTGCCCCAAATCTGAATGCTATTATGTTGTCTGTACGTGGTTGTCCTGTACACCTCAACTTGTATGCTCCAAGTCTCTGTCACACAACTCTTCGCACTGTCCATTCTTTTTATGAATGTCTGCAGATATAACATGTTCGACTATTTGGTGAAAATGCTGCTGCAATTCTGTCAAGTCAACAAGACACTTACAATTGGTTTCGAGTGATGTTAGTTTTGTGTTATATCCACTTTTCTTGTTTTGTATACGGTATATGTTTTGTGTATATATAGATACATATATACTCATGCATATATAGGTATATATGTATATATAATCAGTTGAGGTTAATTCATGTGTATGTGTTTATAATGGCTAAACCAGGTGGCTATTACAATTTGTGAAACCTTTGACTTCTCCCATCAACTTCCTGAATTGAGAACTGTTGAGCATTTGCAAATTGAATTTATCACTCTTCGCCCTCTATGGTTTGATGTTCGAAGCCAAAGATTGCATCACCTATGGCTGTGTGCCCTGTTACAGACAGCTCCTTTCTTGCAGAAATTGTCAATCAAGGTCAGTGCTAGCTTTAATTACTTAATGGTTTCTTTGAATAGTTTTCTTGTTATTCATAATATATATATATATATATATATATACATGAGAAAATTATGATATTGACCAACCTCGTCTTAGACCATAAGAGCTTTCAAATCATAATGGCAATGTAGAGTAAAATTCTTCATTTTTTTTTTTTACTTGATCAAGTTATAATTGTGTGATTGGGTGTTTATTTGGCTGAGCATTTTGTTGCGAGACAGCGCCTTGATAAAGATGGCGCCGAGAAAGTGAAGGCATTAGCAAATGGTAAGTGGCAATATTATTCACATCAACACCTTAAGGAGGTGGAGTTGATCGATTTCGTTGGAAGTAGAAATGAACTTGAGATTGTGTTGTTTGTACTTGAGATTGCCGCTTTAGTTGAGAAAGTAGTCATTCGTATTTGCCGTCCACAATCCTTTTATACAACAAGACATTTTGAGATATAAAGAAAATCGACGTGAAATACTTTCTACGGGTTCTACTGAATTACTGAAAACCCTAATACGTTCGGAGATCAATGTAGTTATTATTTAATCTGGATCTCCAAAACCTTCCCGGAAGGCCAATTCATAAAGGTGACAGATTAATGTAGGCTTCCCAAAACACTGGAAGCCAGCATGGTTGTTTCTGTTTGCTTTTGTTAATATTTTTATTTATTTATCAGGAACCTTATCTATTTCTTAGTACTATAACGTGTAATAGCGTATCAAGTTTCATTAATAATATTGAGCCAAGCATTGGCGTACTTAAGTTGTCATTGGCATTGTCAGATGGAAATCAGCAACTATGCTCTAGACCAAGAAAAATATTAATCAAGTATTTACATATATTTAATGAAACTTGATTGTTACAATGGAACTAGTAGAGACATGATATGTGTTGCAACAAGTTGTGCTGAATAACTGTGCTCTATGTGAGGCACTTTGGGGTGTGGCTTTAGCGTAAGGTAGTCGAGCTTTTACACTCACTTGTGAGTTGGAATTCAAATTATAGAAGTCCATCAAGGTTTTAGAAGATTCCAAAGCTCTTTAAATCTTTAATATTCTTTATTTTAGAGTAAATGATTAAAAGAAGCTCCAACAAACTCTTTTATATTATATATTTAAAATAAAGAGTAAAGTTGACTTTCCAAATGTAGTAGCCAAACTACTCTCTTCATAATAAATATACTTTTCAATTAATATTGCACAACTTTCAACTACTATTTGCATTTAATTTTGCACATTTTATATAATATTTATATTTTGCTTAATTATAAA
The DNA here is from genome assembly GCA_007844105.2 of Rhamnella rubrinervis. Taxonomy (NCBI): domain Eukaryota; kingdom Viridiplantae; phylum Streptophyta; class Magnoliopsida; order Rosales; family Rhamnaceae; genus Rhamnella; species Rhamnella rubrinervis. The sequence goes on from CM017585.2 coordinate 122,412, forward strand.
CTAAAAAATAAAATGAATAGATCATAATTATGCATTAAAAAAATAAAAAAAGATTATGATAAAAGAGTCTATTGGATTTGTCTAATAAATTTACCTCTTTACTTCTAAAGATGCTTTTATTTTAAAAAAAAAATGCTCTATATAGAGTAGTGTTGGAGATGCTCTTAGGTGTATTCAATAATAAGGTTTTATTTCTTAACAAAATTTTGGATTTAAAAATTTTCACATTAAAGTCTTTTTTTATTCATAAAAAAAAAACTATACTCCAAGTAGAGTTTTGAAGAAGCAAGCTAGAACTCAGAGTACATAGATATGATCACTTTTAGGTTTCTTACCCCAACACTATGCAAAGTTTAATATGCATATAAGGATTTATTTCAAAAAGACTTGAATTATTTTCAGCTAGTGGCTCATATAAGGATTTGGCCAAAAGCTCTGTTCTTTATTGCATTATAGACCTTGATCATTTATAACAATCTCAACGTGATTCGTATCCTTGTCATTCTGAGGAATATGGCAATTTGTTTTGAGAATGGAATATTTAAGCTCTGTTTCTATTAACTTATTATACGGCTAAATAGTGAAAGTTATGTGGGTGCTTAGAGATTTGGACATACTACTACTATTCTCAAACCCAGCATTACATCGTAATGATAAGTGTGTGTTATTATCCAGCATGTTATCGTATATGTCAACATAATTCATGGACCTTAACAATTTCTCCTAACTTTTTAAATGAAAAGGAATTGTGTTTTACACTCCTAGATTACAAGACAATATTTTTAATGTTTTTCTAGAAAAACTTTGAGAATTAATCAACCATTTGGATAGACATACTTTTTGTCTATTTTCATTTTTTTAGGCCGTTGACTTTGATGGGGATGTTCAGAACAGGAAGATGCAAAAGAGCTGTGGAATCAGCTTTTGCCCCTAATGGATTTCAAACAGGTTTGATATATTTGTAACACTCAGTCACCCTAAAATTTCTGAATGGGTATTAATTAAATTTTGTCTATTAATCCTTACAGTTATGGATATTGACACTGTAGGTACATTCACAATGTGTTATGAGGCACTTAGGTATCTCAAGAAAGGAGCACCAATAAGTGCTACTTTACACTATATAGCTACTTGGTATCAAATCCATTTCTCAGCATCCAAGGTTTGTTTGCATTAAGCATAGGTTTCACATGTAAAGCAGACATAAACATGATTTTATTTTTTGAAATTTTATGTTAAGCATACGTATACATGTTTTTATTTTTGAAATTTAACGTATAAAATGTTCCTAATTTTCAACAAGCAGTTATTGATGCCACTGCAAGAAACTTGGCATTGAGTAGGGAGTGGGAGTGAGTATGATATTAGAGTGAATGGAATTGCTTCTGGTCTTTTCGGTGATACACCTGAGATGAGTAACCTTGTCCCTATGTTTATCAATAGCCAGGCTAAGAACTTATTGCCTCTTTATAAGGCAGGAGAGGAATGAGATATTGCTATGGCTGTTCTCCTACCTTTCTTCAGATGCAGGTTTCCTATTCTCTTATTTGCAAGATTTTAAATTTACTCAACCACTGTTTCTGATTATGCTTTTTGGCATAGCTTGTTGGTAAAGTAGTGTTTTTTTCCACTAAATCATATACTTGGAAACAGTGTTTAATTATACTTGGTAATATACTGATCTTTTGCTCTCTTTTTTTCCCTGGAGAAATTTTAATGTTTGTAAGCGCTTGTTGTACATGTAGATAAATTCATCAATGGAGCTGTTATGGTGGTTGATGGATGATTTTGGATGACCAGCCTCGTTGCCGGATTCGAAAGAGGCAATTAGGCAGCTTTCAAGATCTGTGGACAATAAGGCTACTTCAGAGAAAATGCCATTTAGTGAGATCAATCTCAAAATAGCTTCTCTAAAATTAATTGTTCTGAATCTATAGTATTGTACCAGGTATTCTTTGGCACAATAATAGAAAACAATTTCTCCATCCTTTTTCTCTTTTAAATTGATGAATTCGGATGGTGTGGCACATTCATTCAGACTATTAATCTGATGGAGTTACAGTAGTACCTCTTCATTTAATTAGATTGATTAAGGTCTATCTTATTTATGAATCCAAGTTCTTATCTAATTTATGGTTGGTTGTACCACCGTTTTGAGGATCTTCTTGATTTAGTAGGTCCTGGGATGTTGTGGTGTTGTTCTTTTCAAACTAAGAAATAGATCTGAAATTGCAAATTTTTTTTGGTGTTTGTCTAATTTGAGCTGAGGAGAATAACAAGGAGAAGGTGCCCTGATGAATCTATATATTTTAATTAAATTGCATGCTCTGTTGAATTGCACCATTATTGATTCTATTAACATAAAGTATCTGGGACTAGTGGTATAGACTATAGACATTGCTGAGTTGTAATAGGAATGTCCCTGAAAGCATCAAAAGCATTGTTGTTTCTGGTTTGCATTAGAATGTGGATAACTTCATAGTGTGATCATGATTTTCTCATTTTATAAGAATTTATTCATGGGAACATTGAATTAAGTTAGAGATTGTATTTAAATTCTCATCTTATTTTTGTTCTTTACCAATCATTTTAATTATCATCTTATTTCTGTTTCCGCGTTTTGTTGCTAAAATTTTCTCTGTTGCTCACAGATGACAATGAGTTTTTGAAGAGGTCGACATAGTGATGTAGACAAACTTACATGAGAAATAGAAGATAGAGACAGATTTCACTTTAGTGGTGTAGACATTGGAAAGAAGTGGTGATGGTGGAGACTGGTGGTGTTACAATTAAAAGCAAACAATGCATTGGAGGATATGAATACAAAGCCTGCAAGAAAATCCATCAACGTTGTTACTGCCCCAATATGCCAATTCCCATGTTGATCCTGTTCATGTAAACCATGCATGTATATCACTTTTTGTCACTATGTAGGACCTTATCAGCTATGTCGAAATGTATTTGTAAATACAGTTTAGTTTCGGTGGGAGATGATACGCTGTCAGAGTTTCCATTAAGAAAGCCAAGTCTCATCCATTTGAATGATCTTTTGTGCTGAGAACTACATGTTCTTATTTTTGCAGCGCATGACCTCCATGGCTTAACCTCAACTTAATTACTCTCTTCCAACTTCCAACTTCCAAGGATTACTGATTGCTGTTTATGTACCTTGAGTTTTACTCCCTCTGTAATTATAATTCAATCTTAATTACATGAACATAAGATGCAGGTACTTATTTGTCTGCCGTGTTAATAAATTTTAAGCTAAATTTCGTAGTGTTCAATGAAACTCTATTATGTCAACTTCCTTCCGTTAGTCACTCTAATTATATACATGCTTCACCGTACCATTAATGGTTAATCTTGTAACCACTATTTATACCGAACAACTCTAACTCTGAAACTGCACAAGTATATAGATAATAGAGTAGTCAATTTATTAATATAAAATATCATATGTACAGTGAGAAGAGTATTACAGCGAATTTCCACTACTTCCTAGTCCCAAAACTACTACGTCTTCTGCTTCCATCTTCATGCATGCTGGTCCTCATTAGACGATATACCAACTGGTTAAATAAAAACAAAAGTGCATCATCTTCCCTTAAAATACCCGTTTTAAATTTTAACCAAACTACCTTAATTGCCATTTTGTCCCCTTTCATTGATTGTGAGTCAGCTTCTACTCATTCACCTTATAAATACTTATGTAAAATGTCACTTCTAAACCATTACTTCACTCAGTTCTCAATTCCCTTTCGTTACTACCATTATTTGATGTTGGAGACCTTTTATTGGTTTGTCTCTCTCGGAGTTATCTGCCATTATAAGCCTTTGTTTCTTAAATTTTCAATTTGGTACCTATTCCTTGACCTCAAACTTTATGCAAGCCATAAATTTATGAAGGAATTTGTTTAACTAGTTTTTCTTCTTTGAGCCTATGACGGGTTGGACAAGGTCTCACATCTTATCATTTTAAGCTTTTCAAAACTAATTCCCCAAACATTAATGTTGTTTGCTCTGTTTGAAACACATTTCGATCCATTTTGCTCACTCCAGCATGTTCATAATTTGAATTTGGCATTCCCATTTGATTTTTGTATTGTTTGATCACTTTCATGATTCTAGAATTTGAATAGCTGTCTTGTTAATTTCATAGCTTATATGCATTAGAAACCACTTGAGCCTTTGTGCATTGGAAAAGCGTTGTCCCTTTTTATTTTTTATTTTTATCATTGTTATTATTTTTTTTTGAAAGCAATATATTTTCATGACAACCAAAATATAAGAATAAAGCAATCTAATTAATTAAGATGTAATATTGTAAATCTGTCCAATTAATAATCTCAATGAATGTGCCACACCATACAAGGTTTAGCGTACAAATTCTAGAATTATGATTATAATTACGAGTTCAAAATTAATAAATATAGAAATTTCAACGAAATTGCTGAAAGATTATTGAAAAATAAAATATGTAAAGAGGTGACCTTATTTAATATTTATTATGGAATTCACTTAATTTTTTATTGGCTTTCAATTCATCGAAGAGGTGGTTATTTGCATATATTATTTTATACAGTTCCGAGTTAGAGGCACTTTTGTTGAAATTTTGTCACACACAGACAAAATTGTCCCGCAGGAGTCCCAAATTTTTCATTCAAACCAGAAAGAATGAGTATGGTTTATCCTGATACATGCCATAACATAGTGCAACAATAAATCATCATTTCAATCAAATTGATCACTCCAGTCATGAAAACTTTTATACTTGATTCATCCTCTGCATGGAAAAGCTGCCATTTATTGTTCATATTAAACAAACATTTTCATAGATTTCTTTGTACACAGAGCATAGGGCATGAAATACGAGTCATTGAACATGGAAGATGAGACATCAAAAAATAGTGTGAGATTTAAATAGACAAAAGTATCAGAAAATTGCATCCATACTTTGCAAGGAAACTTGATTTGACAACTAGCCTCTTGGTTATCAATGTCTTCATACACGCACATCCACTATACCAGTCCCTAGGAGAACTTCCAAACTGCCCAGGTTTTCCTTTTCCTCCTAAGGACATATGAATCCAGAAAAAACATTAAGAAAACCAAATTTAAAAAATCATAAGAACAAACTCAGAAACCTCACAGAATCAATCAACAAACGCAATTGGCACACAGGAAAGCCCAATTGCTTCTGCTGCATCGATAAGCTCCCCTTTACGCATAAATTCATTCCCATTGGTAGTTCCCCTGAAAAGAAAGTCTATATAATCATTTATCAAAGGTTTACGAAATAAACAATCTCTAAGTAAAACAGGATTCCCTTCAACCTGTAAAAGGGTAATCAGCAATGCATATGCAACAGAACTATTTTGTGGCATTCTTGTTACCCAAGATATAGCTCTACAAAACATCCTCCAATACATTCATATCATAATTAAGAATTTTAGTTAACAATGAACGTAAACCACAAAAATAACAATAACCAATCCAGTCCTACTTATACAGCCATGCTTCTCTATGGATAAAAATAACCATAAAAATAAAATAAAATTATAAACAAACTTGATTTTCTACTTTATTAATGATATATAATAAACTTAGAGTTGCTGAATTTTGCATGGTAATCCTGTGTTCGTTCCCAATAAAAAGTCATTAAAGCATCCCCAAGAAAAGAAAAAAAGATTGATTCACATGGGAGCATTGGTTCAAATTAAGGCATCAAAATACATACGTAACAATAAGAGAATTGTGATACATTACATATGTGAGAATTGTTAAACACTTCATCTTTCATTATATAGAAGCTTGCAATCAAGTACAAACCCAAAACCCACATAAACAGAGATTGCAGAACAGAGACTTATAAAATAATTATCAATGCCGAAATTGGGTTGGTTTGGAATCATCATGGGTGTAGTAATATTGATGTTTGGTGGTGATAATATGATGGTGACAGGGCAGTAGGGTTGCCTAAGTGGCATGCTGGTGCTGATAACACAATGCACAGTGTACTTGCAAATGGGGACGCACATAGCGGATCCATCAGCATGTTGCAGAGCAGTGAGGAGTGTAGATATTCCATGCTTGTGCCAGCATCTCAGCAAAGAGATTGAGAAAATTTGGAGCATCAGCAACTTCCAGTTTGTGAAGTTTCTGAGAATCAAGCACACATAAGTGTTCAATAAACGGTGGAGAATAAGCACTCAATTGCCTTATCAAACACATTCACTTGCTGAGATACAAATCCTTGAGCCAATACAACCTGATGGCCCCAGGGGAGCTACAAAACTATCATATAAGATGTAGTCTCATTCAAACCGAAAACCAACTTTGCATTATGGCTGCAAATTCAACCCATTTATCGATATCATCAGAATATTTTGAACCCAAAGGAAGACAAATCTGCAACTCCTCTATACTAGTAGTTGTTGTCTCATGCAATTTCATAACGTCATTCACAAAATTCACTTTCGCTTCAACCTTATTCATTTCACGAGGCCTAAAGTCGTATGGAAATCTTTTATTCCTCCAACAAAATTCCAACTTAGGCACGTTCATCCACAGATTTTTCCATCGCCGAGAGAGAACAGTCGTTCTTATTGCTTCTTCCAGTGACAGAAAACACAAAATCCATACGAGAATTTCATCCAGCAACTCATTGATACATGCATCATCCTGATTTTTTCAAAAAAAAAAGAAAAGAAAAAAGATATGCATCATCGATACTAGAGTTGTCATGATCCTAATTTGTTATAAAATTTTAGGGCGTCTTCATAACATGCAAACCAACAAAAGGATCGATATAATCCACCCCATCCTTTCACCTCCCTTCCCCTCCCCTCCAACCAAACATAGCCTTAAAGTCTATAAAAATCAATAGAATTTTATCAACTCTACAAAAGTTATAAATGTATCAAGAGTTTTATAAGTCAAGAATACACCCAAGTCTTTCCAATATTTCACTAATAAAAATCTAAAAATTCTATAATGATTCTGTTTCAATATCTCATTTAAATGAATCCCTACAAATCCAAGATTGCATAAAAATATACATGCCGTCGAAGATCGTATTTTTGTTGTAAAATTGAATCTTTTCAATATCTAACGGATTGAAAAATCTAGATCCTACACACAAAAAAAAGAAAAAAAAAGAGAAATAATAGTAATAACAATAATAACAAAAGCGAAAGAGGATGACTTTACCTTGCCTCCCTTGTCATCTCCCTACCAGTTCTCTACTTCCCATCCTTCTTTGTCATCTTTCCTACCTGTTCTCTACTTCCCTCTGCCTTTTCGAGTGTTAGATTGCTACTGTGCGCAACGGGTGTACGCAGGGAAGCTGAATCTAATCTGAACAGGAAGTTCAATCGAAGAGAAAAAAAGATCCAACTTTTCTTCAGCCATCTTACTCGTCGGCTGCTTCTTTTCATGATGTATATTTAAAGAGAGAGAGAGTGTGCGTGCGTGTCATTTTTGGTCGTATAATGAAAAAATCCAAAGAACAAAGCAAAATAGTTAGTCACCAACAATATTTATATACTTTTTTTACCAAAAAAATAATAATATTTATAATTTTATTGAACGTGTCACAATTCTAACGGGTACAGTCATAAGCTACTTCGATTCCTATCCCTATTAGAATAATAATATCTGGACTTCAAACATCTGAGCCATTCGTTACATCCAACGGCTCAGACCTATATATTTTAAATTTGAAATTTTTTTGTCTCAGATGGAGACTGTTTGATAATGATGCACGCTCACTCTGTCTCTCCCTATAAATATACATCATAAAATAGAAGCAGCCGAGCCGACGGGTGGAAAGGTTGGGGATGTTTTCATTGTCATTTATTCTCTAAAATTATATTTATTTTTGCCTTTCAGCTCGTCAATCAAACTTCCTGTTTAGATCAGAATCAGCCTGGCCTACTCATACTAATAATCTAACAACAAACAATCTAACACCCGAAAAGAAAGATAGATGGGAAGTAGAGAACTGGCTGCAAAGATGACAAGGGAGGCAAGGTAAAGTCATCCTCTCTTCTTTAGTTATTATTATTATTATTTATCTGTTAATTTCTTGGTAGGATCTAGATCTTTCAATCCGTTAGATATTGAAAAGGTTTAATTTTTATTACGAAAAATGGGATCTTGACGGCATGTTATGCAATCTTAGATTTGTAGGGATTCGGTTTAAATGAGATATCGAAAAAGAATCATTATAGGATTTTTAGATTTTTTGTATGTGAAATATTGAAAAAAGACTTTGGTGTATAGGCTCTAAGCCTCTGTTTGGGCTGATGGTGCAGGATGGTGCACGCATCAATGAGTTGCCGGATGAAATTCTGGTAGGGATTTTGTGTTTTCTGTCACTGGAGGAAGCAATAAGAACGACCGTTCTCTCTCGACGATGGAAAAATCTGTGGATGAACGTGCCTAAGTTGGAATTTTGTTGGAGGAATAAAAGATTTCCATACGACTTTAGGCCTCGTGACATGAGTAAGGTTAAAGCGAAAGTGAATTTTGTGAATGACGTTATGAAATTGCATGAGACAACAACTACTAGTATAGAGGAGTTGACAATTTGTCTTCCTTTGGGTTCAAAATATTCTGATGATATCGATAAATGGGTTGAAGTTGCCGCTGTAAAACGGGTGGAAAAGCTTAAGTTGGATTTTGGTATAGGAGATTTGGCAACTTTTATTTTCGGTAACGAAGATACAGCATCGTCTTATTATTGTTTTCTAGCTCCCCTAGGGCCATCAGGTTGTATTGGCTCAAGGATTTGTATCTCAGTGGAGTGGATGTGGTTGATAAGGCAATTGAGTGCTTATTCTCCAACTCGCCGCTTATTGAACGCTTATGTCTGCGTTATTCTCAGAAACTTCACAAATTGGAAGTTGCTGATGCTCCAAGTTTGAAGTATTTGGAGATAGTATATTGCGATCATCTGCAACACTTCCACATCTCTGCCCCAAATCTGAATACTATTAGGTTGTTTGTACGTTCTGGTCTTGTACGCCTCAACTTGTATGCTCCAAGTCTCTGTCACGCATCTCTTGGCATCCAACATTTTTATATGAACCTGGTCTGTGACAAATCTGGCTGCGCATATAACATGTTCGACTATTTGGTTGAATACAGAATACTTAACATTACTAGTTAGGAAAATTGATTGAATACAGAATACTTAACATTCAAATAACAACATATGAATAGAAAATCACGCACTTTCATTTAGGGATGCAATTTAGGAAGAAACAAGTATCCTATTTGGTGTCACAAGAAATTTAAATAACTATTCGCCTCACCAATAAGTGGGAAATACAGCTGCGCAACATAGAGCCTATCTTCAGGCTTTTGGTATCGAGCATCAAACTCATGCTTGCACAAAAGAACTACCAGAATTCTAGCTGTCTAGACACAGTAAGAATATCCCATCCAAAAATTTTATCCAAATCCATATCAAATACTGATACTTCCCAGATGCTTCTTGATACAACTACAATGTGTAATAAGTTTATCCCGAACCAGGTATTTATTCAATTATTATAAAATTTACTGCCAAGTACCAATTAGAACTCCATTTTCAGTGGTTTCGGTAGTTTCTATTAAGCATGTAATCCAAAGTTTCAGTAGTTTCTTTTTTCTCTCTGTAAAACTGTGTTATGCCCTTAATAGACTCACAAATCACTTATTGTTTTGGTGGCAGATCTTCTATGGACAGAATTGAATTTCAAATTTCAATTCTCATATGCATTTGGGAATTGAAATTTCGATATGATACATGTTGTCATAATTGCAATTTCTTCTTAAAAGAAGGAATGTATGAGTTTTAGCAAATTTTCATGTGGTATAAGAATTGAAATTTCAATTCCCATATGCACATGGGAATTGAAATTTCGATTTTCTACATTTGTCATAATCGGAAATGCTATTTGATTTATATTTCCAAATAGAAGGAATACAAGTGTTTTAGCAAACTTTCTGCAATTATGTGGTATAAGAATTGAAATTTTGATTTCATGTATTGGTCAAAGATAGAAGTTCAGCTGATTTTTGGTATCCACATGAAAGATTCAATGAGTTGGAACCCCAAACCAAAATTCATCTCCAAGAGACCCATGCATAATAATTGTATAAAGAACTTTATCTTTTACTCTTGAAGAGACATATATATTAATCATTCATGGTTAAAATAGATATTGTGGTGCCAAAACTGACAAAACAGAGCACAAGCAAGAAGACCAGGCAAAGGAAGATGTTATGTACAAGCCACACATCACATTGCAAGATGAATACAAACAAACTTGTGCACCCAAAACTTTAGCAGCTACCTTTTCATCCAGAGATAAAATTAAAGTGCCGGTGCCACTAACGATATATAAACGACTTGTTCATTAGACTGATAGCATCATCCATGACCTGCATCAACATTAGAGAAACAAGCAATGTTTAACGCAGGAAAGGATTCTGGAGTGTGAACTACGTCTTAAAATATTAACCATCATATATTTTTTGACACAGGAAAACAAGTTAAAGACATTTGAATCAAAGAAAATAAAATCTAATAGTATATTTGACCCTTTAGATTAAGATAAAAATGTTTTAAGATGAAAACAAAAACAATAAATCTTACAGCAAACAAATTAACCTACATGATGTATTTAAGAACTCCAAGTACAGAGTTTTTACCTCTAAGCAGCTTTAATTCTCATACAACTAGTTCTAAAAATTTCAGATTAACATCAAGAGGCCATATCTGCATTAAACAAGAATAACTGTGAAAAAAACAATAAAGAGAAAAAATAATGGAAAAAGAAGAAGAGAGAGACTGTTAAAACAAAACTAGATACCTCGATGACAAGAACAAGTAGCAAAAACATTCAGCATTTAAGCGTTAACACTATGCCAAAGGTCTAAAATTTAAAATTAAAAAAAAAAGAAGGTCTAAATAGCATCCAGTAGGCACATTTATTTAAGCACCAATCACTTTTCCTCACCAGCATTATAAAAGAGATATTATACTACATAACATGAGGAATAACATTACTCGTACTTTCCAAAGAAACTGCAACCTTCTACAAAATCAATGGTTACAAAAAATAGTGCTATGAACATTTACAACCTAGAAGCAATACATAATGAAGAACAACAAACCAATCATTCTATTAACTTCATTGATAAGCAAATAACGATAGACAGTTCTGCTCTTTCTTTTAGGTCCTTAATTCAGCCAAGAACTATGACAATAAATTTTGCCTAACATGGTATGAGCCCGAGAAGAAAACGCGTACCTTTCCACCAGGCGTCACTCTACGCCGCAAAGCTTCAGTGTGGAACTCGTCCACCAACTCATCAGCATCATACACTGCGTCTTCAAGCTTCTGAAGCCAATCTCTGACCTGATGGTTGCCGATCCTTCTCCTCCGCATCGAGAAGTACGGCTTTGATTGCGGATATGGCGGTCTCAAGCTTTCCCAGCTCCTCTTTGAAACCTCGAATCGATGCAATCCCTTGCAATGCTGAAGAACCCAAGTTTGCAAGGATCCTATCAGCAGTGTTGAAGAGAACCGCTTCCGCCATTAGTTCACGCTTCAGATTCCAGACGAAGTTGTTTCTGAATCACTCACTCACTACTCACTGACTTCACATTGGTGGTCAGCATTGACTTTTGAATTTGACGATGGAGTTGACCAGAGATTCTCTGATCAAGTAGTGATGCAGCGTAAAATAGCTGATACAGTGGCACAGGTAATCACAACGTGGCAGAAAACCATTTGTTCTTCCTTTTAAGAAGAACCGTATTTGTATTACAGGCGATAATAAACCACTCCGCATTTCACGCACCTACTTATCCAAATTTGACTATTAAACCTAAAATATCCAAAAGTTAGCCTCCATCTCACCGTACGATCAACATTCACTTCTCTCCTGACCGTTCGATGTTCTTCCACCAATGTCTTCTAGCCACGTCCGCGAGCCTCAGCTTCGGAATTCCGTAGCAAAGGGCTTGTTTCTTTCTCTCAGTAAAGTCGTCATCACCTTTCTTGTCCGTTTTATACCATTACACTTTCATCTCTGAAACTCAAAGTCTCTGAAACCTAGTCGTAATACTCTCCTCCAAGATCCGGGAAGCGGTAAGTGACGCATATACTTGCTTTTTCATGAAAATCACTTTTGATATTGAAAAAAAAATGTTGGGTCTTATTCGAAATGTTATCCCAGAATGAAAGTTTGATGCATCTTTTATTTTCCTAAAAGTTCTGATCGATCAGTGAGTTATGTGGCTAAGAATTTGTGATCTGAGTTTTGTAGGAAAGGTGTGGGTGGGCGGGTTCTCTGTGCCTTTGTGTGTTTGAAAATTGTTATCTTTTTATGTGTCCCTATGTTACCTGCCTCTAGCTGAGTGGATCGTCCTTGTATAAGTAATATATTGTGGATGGTTAATCTTTCTCTCAAGCGTTTAATTTTTCCTGGTTTTAGTTTTAATAAGCTACTTATGGTGTTGTTACATACAAGATGGGATCTTGGATTTCTTGAGATGATATTTAGTTGTTCAAGCTTTTCTTGTGCTTACATTCGTTGGCCACTTAACTAAAAGATTAACACCCACTTTTGGTAATCTGCATAATCAGACTTTGTATATTTCCTTGTGCTCTATTGAATGACTTAATCTGGTTTGGTTAATCTGTATAGCAATTTCTAGATAAATGATGCTCTATTGAATGACTTAATCTAGTTTGGTTAATCTGTATAGTAATTTCCAGATAAATAAAGATTTGGTAGGAGTATTGCTCTAATAATGCAAATTTGTAGGACTAGTGTTCTAATAATGCAAATTTGTACAATAAGATAGACATAGGTGGAGTGGAGAATCGGTTGAGCAGAAGAATAGATCAGCTGTAGTATAGAAATGGCATTAGTAGCAGGAGGAAGGTCTTCATTGAATGCCAATGCACCACTCTATGTTCCTGCTGTATTGCGCCAAGTGGAAGATTTCTCTCCTGAGTGGTGGGCATTAGTCAAAACTTCACCTTGGTTTTGTGACTATTGGCTCAATCAACATGAGGAGGATGATTTTGACGGCAGTGCTGATGCTGTTCGTGTAGCTGCTGATATGGTGCCGAGACCTTTGATCTGGATTCTGAAGAAGAGTTTGCTTACCTGGAAGCTGAGTTGGAAGATCTGGCTTTATCATCTGAAGCTGAAGGAAAAACTGAATTGGCAGATTCTGCTGATATAAAATGAAAGGAAGCCTTTTAATGGTAAGCTCTAAAACTGTTTTCTATCATTTATAACCCTGGTTTCTTTTCAATGTTGCTTAGTGTTATAAAGGCCACAAGTAAAACCATTTATAATAAGAAAATTTACTGTTATGAAAACAATTACAGTAATAAAAACAATGACCAATAGTAAAAATATGAAACTAGGATAGTATGAAAATAACAAAAATGGTACTGATTTAGTAGCATTTTGTAATATCATTCGACGCTGGATGCTTGTATTCTAGTGCAGAACCATGTTACTTCAGATGATGCTTTTGTTACAGTAGTGATCCTCTGAGAAGGTAGCAGATGCATCTTTAATGCTGTCACACAATAGGTTTTATGTTGTACTTGTACTTTTTCTCATTTTCATATCATTATTTTCTCATCAAGTGAGTAAGCAGAAACCACCAACCTGTCTTGGAAAGACGAGACAGGATCTAAAATTTGATTTTTATGATAGAGAATGGCATAACTGATTGAGGGTCAAGGTTTTATTTGATTGTTGTACAGTTATGTGAAACAGGTTGGGATGATTCAATTTCATTGGGCAGCCTGATATGCGATATGAATCTATTTTATCCACGCATATATTTGGTATCTGAACCTTTTATTGTCATAACAGGTCTAAATATGGCTGCTAGAAGTATCTTGAAGAACCTAATAATACCAAAACCACCGAGAGATAGGAGTCCCAAATCTCCACGAGGGCCTGCAAAGTATCGTCAGAAGCCAGTTCAGTATGTTAGCCCAAAATGCAGCCCTCGACAGATTCATCAGCCTCGTTAAAATAGCTAGTCAGAGGTCTTGTGTCTCATGGAACCTGCACTGACATGGGTAGCTTAGTCTCACCTAGAGTTGGTGTTTGTACATATAACGGTCGCAATGTTTTCCTGTCCTGTTGTTTCTTTGAGTTGGTGTTTGTAGATGTCAAGGTTGGAACTTTTATCATCTTGTTGTACTGGTTGCCCTTCGGCTTGGTTTGAAAATTTAACCAAACAGTGTCAAACGAATGGTGAAACATGACTGTGTATTTCCTTTCTGGGATGTCATCTTAAGGAGAGTGTAGGGGGTGTTGTAGAAGGTGTGCAAGATGCCACCCTTTAATGTGTGATCTCTCTCTTTGATCGCTTGGTCAGCTGTTTGATAAATTTCGTTTTCTTATTTAGTTCTATTGAAATTGTGGTGAACTACACGAACTGCCACACTCATGATCTCATCCTTCATGTGAGTTATGTTTTATCGACATGGTTTTTCACCCAATTACCATCTAGATTGGCAACCATTGCATTAAGATTATATCTGAACAATGCGACGAGAAGCTCCAATTATCTCCCACCCTTTTGCTTTTCGTCAATTTTTTTTTATCCATGATGAGCTATGCAGAAGCTAGGTTGACCCATCTGTTTTAGATGTTCTAAAACAGAACTTGACTGAAGCTTGAAGCCTTTACTTCAATTCAAGTCTCAATTTGCATGCCTTGTTGTATACTAAGCCACCAGACACCAAACCCACCAACTACAACTATTAAAGCAAATCCCTACAATTCTTTCCAAACCATTTTCCTGTCAATATCTATTAAACTCATAGTAAACTCGTCACCTTCAATCTGCAAAGAATTTATTATTCAGAAAAAATAATCCAACCAACTATATCTGTGTATGTTTACGTCTGTAACTATACATTGCTTTCAAGGAAAATCTCTGCCTCCATGAATGTCTTATCTTTATTTTTTATATTATTATTATTGTTATTATTATTATTATTATTATTATTATTTTTACCACATTCAACCAAGATGCCTATAGACCAAGAAACAATTATGTCAATTTAATCCTAATATCACCGACTTTGCAGCACAATCTGCGGATCCGAAGTTCAAAGAGGTGCATATAGTATGTACTGTCACTATCTTCTTCACTACGTTTTTAATCCAAATTGTTTTGCCTGCATGTGGTCAAGTTCAATGAGCCTTCTACTCCTTACTTGTGAAATTATATATGATTTAGGTTTTGTAACTTGTTGAGCAATTTATGACTGATTAAACCTTAAAATAAACATTCCACTAACAAATACAATTCACTCTTTCTTTAGTTGAAAAGAAATAATTAAAAACATGCACCTTTTTGTTCTTTTTATTCTTTTTTATTCTTTTTTATTTTTATTCTTTCCTGGTAATTTCTCTCCTCCTTCCATGTTTCTTGGGAAACACATTGTTTCATGTGGGAATTTTAGGCAAGTTATAATGAAAGCTTAGGACGGCCGGTTTCATATGTCAATGTCCCTCTAATTAAAAAATTAAGAAAGAAATGCTTGTAGCCGACCACTTTCAATGAAATGTGTTTAAAATTGAGGAGCCAATGAAGGGGAAGATTAGTATATTAGTTTTCAGAACCGTGACAACTATAGGAGTTGTTGGTGGTCCTATTTCAAACCAAAATGCTTTATGATTAAAAATACTAATCTTGAGCATTAGATTAACATACTCTTCAAGCTTTCTCAAAATTTCTCTTATGGCTCCTGCTTGGTCAGAAAAGAACACAACTTTAAGGTGATGAAGGTCACTGACTGGCGTGTGAATTGTGATTCATGTGTGTTGATGATAATTAGTTTTCCAACTTTGTGGAGCATACCCTTTTTAGTGCTTTTCTTCCTCCATTACCAACTATTCGAACGGGATTTACTTGTCGTTGAGGCACAAAGGGACTCTTATTCACTAAAATATTCAAGCAGAGAATGAATAAGATATATAGTACCATGAAGTGGAAACAAAGATTTCATATTTTTTTCCATATTTTAAGGTGGAATGTTAGAGACTTAATTCAATATTGTAGGCAATTCCTAACACACCCAAATAATTCATATCATCGGTCCCCTTCCATGTATTTTTTACTTGTACCCCATTTAAAATTTGACACATATTCACTATTTAATTTATTTTTATTTTATTTGTCAATTATATATATGTGTTAAATTTTAAACGAAGACATGTAAAGAGACATGCAATCTGGGTTCCAATCAAATTGTTTTTCAAATATGGAATTTGAGTAAGTTCCAACATTGTCCATTCCAAATTTGACAGTGACATGGTTTCAAATGAAAATTACTGGTCAAGTTAGTTACCACAACACAGATTAACAAAGTGAAAACTACTCTCTAAGGAAACCTTGTCTTTGTTGTTAGAAGAAGACCCACTTTGGATCTGTTATGGTATCAAATCTTAAACCTTTCCTAAAAAGAAAAAAAAAAAAACTTTCACTATTTGAACTGTCCCTGTGATATGAATATTATGAATTTATAGAAATGTCTTTGCTTGAAAATAAAGAAAACAATAATATTCTTATGAGCATGCATGAGAATTATGTGCCACAGCTATGTTTTGGCATGCTATGATTGGTCAACAGACAACCATCAATAGGGTAAAGAAAAAGGCTCAACATCTCAATTTTTCATCCATAAAAGGGCACAAGGGGAAGGTGGACCATATAAATTAACAACCTACTTTTGTGGGTAATCTTATTTGTCAAAGTAGCCGTTGTACCCCCACTCTCCCACATTTAAATAAACCACACTAATTACCAAACCCTCTTTCCAACAAGAAATCCGTGCCTTTATCAGCTCCTTCCTCTACAACTTTGCGCTCCTTCTCTTTCACTCTCTGCTCTTCTTCTTATATCTTCTTCATTTTTAATCCTCAGACCCATTTCAAACACAGTATTATAACAGAAACTTACTCCATCCCAATGAATTCTACTGTTTTGGAAGCTAAACTCTGTACACCACTATTGTCTGCATCAACGACAAGCGCTAGTGGTAGCAGCACAAGCAGTGAGACCGATGATACACCGCCGACATCTAGTCGCTTCGAGCTCCAAGATGTTAAATATCAATTTCCATGTGTACCCATTTCCGGGTCATGCTCGTATAGATCATTGGCGGTCCTTTCAGGCCATATTGGCTCTGTTTCTTCCTTGGCTTTATGTGGTGAATTCATTCTCAGTGCATCACAGGAAAGGATATTATAGTGGCAGCAGCCTGATCTGAGGCTTTTCACTAAGTTTGGACAGGGCGATGGCTCGGTGAAGGCGCTTGTATCAGTTGGGAACAAGGTCTTCACAGCACACCAAGATAGCAGGATAAGAGTTTGGAAGGTTTCACGGAGATCAGAGAATGTATTCAGGCTTGTTGACACACTTCCCACTACAAAAGACTACTTGGGAAGTTCATGAAGCAGAGCAACTACGTCCAAACTCGAAGACACCACAAGCGTTTGTGGATTGAACATGCAGACAGTATATCTTGCTTAACAGTCTATAATGGGTTTATTTATTCTGGTTCATGGGATAAGACCCTCAAGGTATGGAGGATATCGGATTTGAAGTGCTTAGAATCGATTAAAGCACACGACGATGCGATTAATGGGTTGGTGGCATGTAAAGGGATTGTGTATTCTGCTTCTGCTGATGGAAAGATTAAAGCTTGGGGAAAAGAAGGGAAAGTTTCACATTCTTTGAAGGGTATTTTGAGGGTCACAAGGACGTTTCACTGAATTCTGTGATAGTTTCTGAGGATGGTAAATGGGTTTTGGAGGTGGATCAGATGGGTTTGTGATGGGATGGGAAGGGATTGGGGATTTTGTTACTTGGAAGTTGGTCTGTGAGACAAAAGCACATCAAATGGCTGTATTGTGTATGTGCTTAGTGGGGAATTCCTCTGCAGCGGATCGGCGGATAAGAGCATAGGGTTATGGAAGAGAGAGCCATTTGGTAAACTTCATAAAGTTGGGGTGATTTCTGGCCATGAAGGGCCTGTGAAATGTTTACAAGCATCACCAAGTAATGTTGGTAGTGGGTTCTTGCTCTATAGTGGAAGCCTTGACAAGAGCTTAAGAGTTTGGTGGGTTCCAAAGCACTCCTCCAAAGAAGAAGAGGATAGCTCTATAACAGATGCTTCAGATTCAAAGTCCATCATCTAGTATAAGGAAAATTTTCAAGTTTGTGAGTTGTTGAAGCTTTTCTTCTTTTTTTTTTCAAGTGATTGCAGTGCTTTTCATCGTTGATCTTGCAGTTTTTTTCTTTTCTACAGTTTTTTAGGGTTGAAAAAGTTTGTGGATGGTATACAAGGGGCAGAGAAGGGACAAAGTTTAAGCCTTTCTATGTCTTGGTTTTCTGTTTTCTTCTTTGTAGGGTGTAAATTTTGGGACAAAGTTAGAGGGACATGGAGGAAGTACCTGTTGTGATTCTTTTTCTCTTCTTTTTTTTGTGCTTTCTGTTCACATATATTCTATGGATGTCAATTGTAATCAGGGTTTTGAAAGATTCAATCAATGAAATCAATAATATTATTGGGTTTTACATGATTATGTTGCACTTGTTCTTGTTGATAGAATAATAACAATTTCTTAGTCATTTAATGCCTTTGTTAAGGACAAATTCTAAAGCTAATCAGATAAACTTGAAGACAGACATTATAACATGGCATTGTCTCCTTAAACATAACAGTACTACCCCACCAAAATAAGAAGAGAATACAAACATGTTCTTTAAATCACAACAACCCAATGAACTGAAAAGGATTAAGAACATCAACAACAATTGGCTTAGCTATATGCTATGGAATCTTTTCTTTAAATTATGTGGAAAAAATTTCAATGTCAATATATATATATATATTGTTTATACTTTTCTGTCTTCAGCAAGTGGGAACATGCCATCTGTCCCGTCTATAGAACTTCCTATAGTTTATAGTAAATAAAGCTCTATACCTTATAGATCTTTATTAGTTTAAGAAGAAACAGTCATTTCAAGCAACAGAGATCTATTGGTAATTCATAAGCGATAGTGATTCTCCAAAACAAAGAAGAGGATGTGGTTGGCTTGACAGAAAGCAAATTGGAAAAGTAAAGGAAAAAGTGATCTTCTTGCTTTCTGTAAAACACAAACTACAATTAGTTCATTATTCTGTAGCACAAACAGTTTTGGCTATTAGCTTCCTTTATGAAGGACATTATTAAAGAATATTAATTAAAGATTGTAGCTCCACTGTGATTGGACCACAAAAAAGGCCTAAAATTCTATAAAGAATAGTTCCTTGACTCATCTTAAAGCAACTGCTCCGGTCGGCTTGTTCAAACCGCAAGCAGTAAACCCACCAAATTTATTTGTTGCTGCCGCTGCCCATGTAATGGACCACAAGTGTTAAAAGAAGGAAATGCTTCTTTGCCAAACCATTTAAGAAATTGATTATAATTTGTCTGCAGCAATTTCATTGTTTCATAATCAGATTCTTTTCTACAATTATTTAAGAATCTTCCTTTGAATTTGATGTATAAAAACACCATTATTCAACAATAATTCATCATTCGTTTTGTTCATTGTTAGTAATAGAGGAATTTGATTAAGTGCCAAGTTGAACAATTAAATAAAAATATTTATTAGTGATGAAAATGACAATTTATATAGAAATATTTATTAGTGATGAAAATGACAATGTGGTCCTCGGTGTATTACATTTAACCTGTATTCTTTATAAACGATCAATTTTGGTTGACAAAATCTGTTCCTCCATGATTTCAGTCTTAGCAATTAAAAGAGTGCACAAATAATGACTTCTAATCTTAAAGTAATTGATACTCTTGTCATTTGCAGGTCATAGATCCTTCCAAACAAGGCAGTTTTAGTCATCTTTAGTTTAAAAAAATTATGTTCTTTGAGTAATTTATATGAAGATGATAAGTAGTACTAAATGACAATCATATTTTACTAGAAAAGGGAAAATTAAAAACTGGAAATCTCCACCATAAAAAGAAAATATGTATATTATAAATCATTTTACATAACACATAGTTTGGATTGAACTAGGAAATGAAATGAAACAACAAAAATAATAGAAGAAAGAAAAAAAATGATAATATATCTAATAATTATTATTTGGATGATTATTTAATAGAAAGAGAAGGAAACAAAACTGAAAAATCAATTAATATAATTTATATTGTTTATAAAAATACTCTTATATAAAAATTAAATTTTCCATACACAATATTAATAAGGATATTTTGGAAATATTAAAAGTTTTATTAATCATTTTCCTTTCCTCCCAATTTTGGAAGGTAAAGAAGGGTAAGGAAATAGACTAAAGTTGGAGGTAAAGACCCACCTCCTTTTCCTTCCCTTTGCCTTTTCTTCCATTTTAACAATCCAAACAGGAATCACATCCTTTCCTTCCCTTTCCTGAGATTCCATCGATCCAAACACGGTGTAAACAGTCTAATGTAAGGATGAACTGAGAAATCAATCTATTTAGAAACAGATGTGATTGTATCATACGAAGCACTCACTAAACTCAAATTATACAGCAACAACTTTATATTACAAGGTTACAAAAATGCTACACTGAATATTGAAGAAAAAGAATAGGCTCAGCCATATCCACCCTCAGGCAGGAGGGAGTTACCAACAGTCACAAGCAGCCCGAGACCAGGTTTTGGACTGACATTAGTGTTAAAACAGTTATAAGACAGCCTCTTTCAGAGGTAAGTCACCAACAAAACTCCTTAAGACTTAGATGACCACCTATAACTGTTTATAGAATAGAACATATGCTTGGTCATGCAACACCTTACTTGTGCTAATAGCAGTGACAGATGCATCATCAAACCGCAACCACTGACCGTTACTACAGCGAGCATCGGCACTATAATGTCCTTTGGAATGCTCTCTCCCATGGTGAGTTATTGTAGCAACAAGTTCATATTTTCGACCCTGAAGAAGCAAAAATAGAAAAACCAATAAAGATTCCAACTCAATTAAAATGAGAATTACGAAAAGATCTTGAAATTACATGATTCTTCGCATAAATTTTTCTTACGCACTCAAATGGAACTTATGTAAACTACCTATGAACTTGGAGAAACTAGAAAGTTTCCTACACTCTAAAACCCGCCTAGCTACACAAGAAAATGCTAGGCAGTAAAGAACAAATTAAGAATTTGATGGTGGCATCTGATATGTGGATGCTAAGATGATGTGTGCCAATAACAGGAAGGATAAAATTGGAAATGATTCAAATGCAGACATGCTTGTAAAGGTAATGATAACTTCAGTTGAAGAAGAAGAAAAAGTATACTCAAAGAACTTGGGTTATGATTTCCACAGAGCAATAAACTAGAAAGAAAAAGACAAACCTCTTCATAGCAGTAGGTGCCAACAAACACATAAAAGAGAAGTTCAGTACCAAGCTGGAGGCATTGAATTTTTCACAGTCCCAGATTCCAAGAGTATGTAGGCAGAGTTAACATAAATAGAAAATTTATTGGACAACCAATTTAAGGATGTAGCACATAATTACCTCAGTAGATGGAGAAACAAGCAATTAGCGCCCAATACAAACTCAAGAGGGAAACGCGACAGGCTTATGCTTAGAGCTTCCTCGGGTTCCATAACTAAATCGCATCAACTGCAGTATCATGATCTTTGAAAGTGACTGAATTTTAATTGATTTCCTAGCAGCCACAACACCGCCTGAAAACCAAAACCCCAAAACATAAGCAATGG
Source organism: Rhamnella rubrinervis (assembly GCA_007844105.2). Classification (NCBI taxonomy): domain Eukaryota; kingdom Viridiplantae; phylum Streptophyta; class Magnoliopsida; order Rosales; family Rhamnaceae; genus Rhamnella; species Rhamnella rubrinervis. The sequence continues at coordinate 144,241 of CM017585.2, forward strand.
TAAACATTGAGCATATTACTATCCTATGTGTCACAATGCATGCAAGACCACTTAAGTGATGTTTCAAAACACTGGTGAAGGTTGGGGGATGGGGGTTAGAGAGAGAAAAAGTGAAGAATATGATACCTTCCCAGTTGCTGATGGCCGATATCCTTCAAGAGTTTCTGTGCGCAAAACAATTTAAGTGCATCTTCAACAGTACGTACAGCATCAGGGTAAATATCAAGAGGGAGCAATAAAATGGTTCAACAGTAGCAGAAGCCTTATTTCCTGCAAAGCACACCAAAAATGAATTTAAGTTGGATATAGCACACAGCATAATTACCAGAATAAGAGGGCCAATAGAAATGGCAACAGCATACACGGAGTTAATTCTGTTCACAAAGTTAAGCATGAGTACTTAATACTTATTTCTTGTACCAAAATTAAGTAATAAAATGCCAATATCATGCAATGAAGATGTCAGTACAAAGAATAACTGGATATATATCTTCTAAAATGACCATAAATGAACAAAAGAGTATGCTCGAGAAGCTGCAAAATTATTAATAAACATTTGAAGTAACATTCCATGGTTCCATAGTTCCAGATGCAAGTGTATAAAGAGAAAAAACTTAAGCACACATCTAGATACTTGAATTAAACAAAACCACAAGATTAAAACAGCAATTACTAGTAATATAAATGACATACCTCTTGCCTTCACCACACTTCTCAGTTGTCCTCCAAATATATCACTTAGTTCTGAAGGAATGAAACTTTGTGTTCTTGTCACTGCAGATCTGTTCTTTGGGCCGACTGTCTCCCATTCATCATCTTCTGCAGAAGAAACTACAGATGATTTACTGGCAGAAATGCTTGAGGATTTTCCTTCAAGATTAAGTAATTCTTCATGCATTCGATTCATGATGAAGCTTAAGAACTCCTGAGCATCTTCCTGTCTGGAAGTGTTCAAAAGGTCAGAGGGAAATTTCAAAATTAATCAGGGATGTCATAAAATTTACATATGATAATAGCATATCCAATGAATAGATATTCCAAACTCAGCCAAATCTAGAAGATTGTTAATCTATTTGTTAAATGAGTTTATTAGGGGCACACTGATTCATTAAATATTATTCGTAATAACATATTTTAGAAAAGCTACTTAAGACAGAAACAATAAACCAAAAACAGAATAAACTTAAATAAGCACTTAATTAGTGCTCCAGAAATATATATAAAAACAAAGATAAGCATGCTAAGTGCAGACGCTTCATTTGTACCATATCAAGTGCAACGTTAAGCACTAAGCTTCTGCACTAAAACTTACATCTATGCACTTTTTTACTTTTTGCTTTTCTGTTTTTCCCTTTATAATTATTAATGTTCAAGCATATGTCCTTTCCATTCTACAAAGAAAGTGCCAACTTGATCACTGTATTATTTCCAGATAAAACAAAGAGACCAAAAGGACTTTAAGATACTGCAACACCAAAAGAAAATTTGTCTATGCAGTAACATTCACAAACCTTGGCCTGCCTGAGGTCGTACTCGCTATTTCTGGAGTAAAATTTTTCAGAACCACTTCAAACATGGCAGGGTGAAAAGGTGTGCCAATCTCAAGAAGACTCGTTTCTTTCTTCTTTAAGTTTCCACCACTTGGCATGTCAAATTCAGAGACAAATTCAGCAAATGCAGTCAACGTAGGATAGCCAACCTGATAAATAAATCATGATGGGCAACAGATAACTTCATAACTTAAGAGGGGAATAAAGAGGGAAGTAAGCTCATCATGTTCTCAAAGCATCTATAAAGAATTTACACAAGTACCTATTAATATTACCAAACAAACATAGCTCCAATGGATTTATATCCAAAAAAACACACCTTGGGATGTTTCGAGCTCTTAATTCCTGTAGAAGCTGGACAAAAGGAGAACATGATAGCAGAGCCTGCAGAGTTGCATTGAGAAAGCACAAATTCCCTAAGTTTTCTAGCCCACGAGGTAGTAAGTTTCTAGAAACTTTAAGCGGCCCATTTGATGCATTCTTCAGTTCTTCCATGGACACAGATACTGATAAATTACCAACGCTCCCATTTTGCTCTCCATGTTGTAATTTCAGATGAGAAAATTTATTTGAGAATCCATCTTCATTCTGGAATTGAAATGATGGTGAATCAACATCATCTGTTACCACCTCTTCCAAACCATTACAACCAGGGAAACATGGGTAGAATCATCAACACATCCATTCGCTGTTGGAGTTGCAAATGCACCTGATGAACTATGATCTGCTGTTTCTACATACTTCACATCATTGTTCTCCCATTCACACTTGAAGACTGAACTTGATTTTTCCGTCCACAGAAGGTTGCTCTTTGCTTGATTCACTATCAAAACTAGCCAAAGGTTTTCCAGCAAAAAATCTACAGAGCCAAATTGCAAAACATTCTTCTCCACTGGTTTTTAGAATTCCTAGATGATTCCCCAATCATCAACGACTTTGTTTCATCTTCAGTAAATGACCCAAATACAAATACCTAATAGAGCAAGCAAATAATGAAAAATATTAACATGTATCAAAACCCATGGAAAATGGAGGGAAAAAATTCCAATAGTTAAAAAGAATAGTGAAAATATAATTCAGATAATCCGACAACAAATAAGGATGCACCAAAGTTGTGAAAATCCATTTTATCCAAGATTTTCTAGAAGTTATGAATTAAAAACAAGTGCAGTAATTAATGAGGTGTCACTTCTAAGTGAAAAAAAAGGGCTGTTATAAGGTCCCTCTGTTTCTCTCTGACTGCTACTCAAGTTACTTTTATAACGTTAAAGTAAATCTTTGCAGTTTTCGCCAACTGTGTACAATAAGAAAAACTATGCGTTACGTAGCTATAGGGTGGGGAAGAAAAATTAAATTCAAGAATTGTATTTTGAGCATCAAAAGATAAAGACTTGAATGTTCACTCCTATATAACTAAGTGAAAGATAGCATACAGTAATTAGCTAATCACAACGTAGGTGGGTTAAGTTTCTTCCTGCCATAAAATGCAACCAAGTCAACACCTGAAATTCGCAAATTTCAGGCAACTTAACAATCCATTCATATATGAATCAACCCACAAGAAGAAAATTGCAAATTTTTCTCATTTCCTGAAACTCCATAAGAGCTAAACAATTAAGTAATAATAGTTGAACACGCTAAAAATTCAGAACAAATCAGAAACCTCGATGGGTTTCATCCAAAAAATTACAAGGCAAAAGATTAAAAAAAAGAAGAAAAACCCACCTTAGAATCACTCATGCTGACCCCAGAATTGAACTTGAGAAGCAATTAAAAACAGAACCGAAGCTTGAGTTTTGATTCCTAGGAGAGTGAGAAGGAACAACGTGTATGTGGAAGGAAACAGGTTGAAAAGCTAGGGTTTTTTGATACCCTGAAGGAGCATAAGCTAAGAATGAAGACATGAAAAGAGACGGAACTGATCGATACTTGAGGAGAGAGAGCAAATGACAGAGGCGGAAACACTTTCCTATTCCGTCCTGAGCCTAGGTTTTCTCTCATACTTGATTTCTAGGTTTGTATTATTATTAATTTTTTTCCTCTTTTTTTTTTATATTCGCAATTAAAAATAAGTAAAATAAAAAAATGAGTTCGATTTTTCTTTTTTCTTTTTATACTCATTTTTAATGTTGTTAAAACTTAAAACATAAGAGAAAAATATAAAAAAAATGTTTCAATTTGTGTAAACAGGAAATACTTTATAAATCTTTTTCCACCTTCAATAAATTACAATAACCGAAATTTTTTTAAAAAAAAAAACAAATAATTAGACTAATTCCTTTAAAATTGAGAGATAAGAGTGTGGAATATATTCATTTAAAAAAAATTTATAATGTTTTCAGAATTCATTTTATTTCAATTTAGTGAATGATAAATTCTTAAGATATAAATACATATATTTTACATTATAAAATAAAAAATGTTGAATATATATATTTTTTTATGATGGACTTTAGTCTATCTAAACTATCACACACTTTATCAAACTTAAATAGCAGTTGAATACACACTTAATTTTAAATACTTGTTGATTTATAGTCCGGTTCTTAACTCAGATACTTTGGGTAAACTTAGAGAATTAAGGTCCATCACTCAAGTTGAAACACTTAGGAGAGTTTATTTTGTAAACGTTTTATAAATAATAAATTTTAATAGGACCATAGATTTTTATTAAAGTTTGAAAAAATTACACCAAAATTAGGTGAGGGATATATTTCTGTTGATTTTTTTTTAATTTTTAAGAATTTAAGATAAAAATTATAAAAAAAAAATGTGTGTTTTAAAATCCGTTGACTTTTTATATATCAATAGATTTTAATAGAGTTATGAAAAGTCTCATCGAGTAATGAAATCCGATATTGCATTGTTCTACTTCTTCTTAAAAGAATTCTTCATAAAGAACGATTATTTTGATGTATATTTATTCTATCTGTTCATTTTTTACTCTTAGTTTAATTTGTTACATATTAAATGTACAATTCCATTGGTGTTTTTTTAAATTGTATTTGATAATATAATTGTTTTTTATTTTTAATTTTTTTTATGTGTAATTTGATTAGTTTAGAAGTTAATTGGGGTTTGTTAAATATTAGTTAGACTACTTAATTAAGTAAAAATAAAAACAATTAAAATATTTTTATTTTCAATTTTGTATTTTTTATTTTTTTTATATTTTTAGTCTACCTAACATTTAACCAAACTAACTAAATTACACATAATTTAAAAGAAAAAATTAAAAATAAAAACTGTCAGTGTTATCAAATAAATTCTCGAGTTATGCGTTTGATAATATAATTGTTTTTATTTTTATTTTTAATTTTTCCTCTTGAAATTAGTGTAATTTAGTTAGTTTAGAGGTTAGTTGGAGTTTATTAAATATTAATTAGACTACTTAATTAAACAAAAATATAAAAATAAAAACTTAAAAGTGTTTTTATTTCCTGTTTTTAATCCAATTAATATTTAATAAATTCTAACCAACCTATAAACTAATCAAATTACACATAATTTAAATAAAAATTAAAATAAAAATAAAAACGATTATGCTATCAAATAAACTCTCAGTGATTAGTTTATCTCTTTCTTTTCAGTTTTCAATAGCTAGGGAATATTTCACAAAAACACAATTAACCCACGCTACAAG
>CM017585.2:149533-225193 GCA_007844105.2 Rhamnella rubrinervis
TTTTTCATCAAGAAAGCACTCAAGATCATCAGGTCATCATAAGTGCCAGAAGAGAAGTGAATCATTTAAAATTAACGATGAAAATTTAAATTGGAAGAATTTCTTCTTCCTATTCTTTTTCAATAGGAAACAAAATTTTCATTAAAAATAAGCAAAACAAAAGGAGGATCAGGAATCCAACCTCACTGAGTTACAAATATAGAAAAGATGAAGTACCAACTAAAATAAGTGCAAAGACCACCTTCACCAAAACTAAATCTAAACATAAAACGTATTGCAACAGAAACTCAGAATTATCCGAATAGTCAAACTGTTCAATGTAGAAGTAGGCTGACTGAACAACAAACTAATGATCACATACAAATCAAAGCATCTGAAATGTTTAGAGAAATTTTGGGGAAAATACCTCCCATTCTGAGCAAATAGGGAGCATTCTCCGTAAGTTGCAACAGCTGCCTGCATAAACAGCTGCTTCAAGCTTTCCCCATCTTGCTCACCAATTTTCTTCAAAGACAAAGACTGATGTTACATTGAATCATGAAAGAAAGAAATAACATTCTAAGTGTCTTACATTAATTACAAATGCACACATGCACAAAAATGAAAAAAAAATTCCAATTAATAATATCAGTGCATAGACCATAGGTACAAGCATAATAAAAGAAAAAAAATTTGATAACACTAACAAACATACCTGCATAACTACAAGGATATAGAAGCCAACTGCTATAATAGCTGCGAAACCACTACATGGATAAAAAAAAAAATGTAAAAGTGCAGAATTACTTTGCCATTTTTTTTTAGTCTAAAGTACCTGAACAGTATTGGAGAAATGAGAGCACAGAGACACATATGCACATTGCTCATTATTTGTCACTGAGAATTATAATACGAATCGAGCAATCTTGGACCAATCTTCCCCATTGTCTTTCAGGCACCGTTGAATTAACAATGGACATCCTCTGATTTCAAAAGAAATAGAGAAGTAGGAAGACCTTCTTCTGGGACAAACTGAAGCTGAGGGCAGTAAGAAATTTCCAGACTTATAAGAGATGTTAGGTGTCTAAAAGCCTATCCGTTTAACAATTTAAGATTTCTAAGACCACTAATATCAAGAGCTCTCAAAGTGGCAGGAAGCAGTCCTTCCTCAGGAAATGTGATGAATACTCAACCTTGTAAGAGCAGTGAGGCTTTGCAGTTTCCATTGCATGGGTTGTTCAAAGAGCCTTCTGCAATTCGAAATTTCAGATTTATTAAATTAGAGGGCAGTTCACCTTCTGAAACTGACTCCATGTCGCAATAAAAATCTCCAAATTTTGAAGATGTGGAAATGCAGACAGCAGCATGATATTCAAATTCTTGAGGAACACATCATTGAGTTTCTTTTCCTTTATCAAGTCAATGACCTCCTGAGAAGCCAACCTGTCAAACAGCATCTGAAGTGAAGTGGAGAGGAAAGCTCCACCAACAAGTTCTACAGCCATGTTAGAAAGAAAGAAGCTCTCAAATTGCAAATTATCTGAGAGTTTTGATTGTGTTTTCTGAATTTCAGAGCATTAGCTTTTATATTACATCTGACAGCTGGGAAACTTCCAATTAACTACCTCATTCATTTCTCTCTCTTTTCTTGTTTTAGACTGAGAATACAATGAAACAATTAAGTATTGTTGACAAATTGTCTTCACATTCGGGTGGCAAGGAGATACAAATAGCCTTGTCTTCACATCTGGATAATGACAAGGCTCACGCAATTCTACTATATACACATTACATGTACCAAGGAAATAAAATAGAAAAAAGAGAAATAAAAATGATGGGCACAAATTGACTGTTAAAATTTGAGACTGCGCCTGGCCAATCAATTAAGTTGATGTTGTATATACAATTCTAGAAATTTAATTACAAACTAATTAGAAGAATGTACAATTGATTGTGCATACCAATTATTTGTACACTCATTTTGAAGCAAGCAAATTTTACCCTGTTTGCAAAGCTTCACTGAAACGGTTTTAAAATTTCATTTATAGTATAGCGATGTTAAGCAGCTAAGAACACGAAAAGTAAAACAAAATTACTAAAAATTTATACATAAGAAATCTTCATTGTATTTACATATGTATCAGAAAGTTAAAAATGGCAAGTTTTACATGCTACCACTTTAGAACCTGATCCGCCTTTCACAAAAGAACCAGTAACATAAACTTCAGTACTGCCAGTAACGTCAAGACGAATGTTCTTCCTCTTGAAGCTCCATTAGCTCCATTTGGCATACTCAGCATTCCCTCCCGAACAATAGCAATTCCTGCATATGAAAGATTTACTTTTTAAGCGAAGTAAATAAACTTCGCAGCAACTCCTAGCTGAAGAAATAAGCTTTGTAGATTTGAAAATTCTATCATTTTATCGTATTCTATGCAGGAACTTTTTGTTTTGAGGAAGCAGCCTAACAGTCAGGCCAGTAATAAATCATTGAAGCTACTAATCATACTTTTGATTCTCCAAACATTCTGAACTGGTAAACATATATTAGCTACAATCTCTTATGTTATCCAGATTGTCCCAGCAGGGAATCCCAATAAATTTCTACTCAAACCAGAAAGAATGAGTATGGTCTATCCTGATACATGCCATAACATAGTGCAGCAATAAATCATCATTTCAATCAAAATGATCACTCCAACCATGAAAACTTTCATAATTGATTCAGCCTTTGCTAAGAAAAGCTGCCTTTCATTGTTCATGTTAAACAAACATTTTCATAGATTTGACAACTAGCCCCTTGGTTATCAATGTCTTCATACAAGTCCCTAGGAGAACGTCCAAACTGCCCAGTCTTTCCTTTTTCCTTTTTCTGCCTAAGGACATATGAACCCAAAAAATATTAACAAACCCAAATTTAGTTAATCATTAAGAACAAACTCAGAAACCTCACTAGATCAATCAACAAATGTGATTGGCACAAGGGAGAGCCACTTGCTTCTGCTGCATCGATAAGCTCCTGTTTATGTATAAATTTTTCCCATTTGTAGTTTCCCTGTAAAGACACTTAGTTTATATAATCATTTATCAATGGTTGACGAAATAAACCATCTGTAAGTAAAACAAGATTCCATTCCACCTGTAAAGGGTAATCAGCAATGCATATGCTATAGAATTCTTTTGTGGCATATAGCGCTTGGTTCATTTTGTTTTCTTACCTAAACGATAAAAAGTAAACATTAGAAAGCCAGACAATAAACCTACAATACAAGAGAAAATGAAAAGCAAAGGCGTTTGCAAATTACTCTTTTCGGTCAAGGCTTCAGGTTCAGAACTGCCCAGAGCATTCTTAAAAAATCCTTGCATAAGCACATTCTTTACCACATATTTTAAGACAAGTTAGCTTGCAAGTCTGAGCAAAAGCAAGACTGGTTTTGATAATTTCCTTTCATAATTCCTACTCAAAATGAACTTTATATAATTTCAAGGAAAATTTGTTTTTTTATTGGGAATTAAATCCAGCAATACTCCAAAACAAACCCCTCAACTACCACCACTGAAATAAAACCGAGAAAAGCGAATTTTCATGGAAAGCAAACGGGCCCAGAGAAACTCAACTTGATATGGGAAAAGTCTTTGAGGATTTTGATAGAGGTCGAGGAGGGTTGATTGAGTTGGTAATACGGAAAATAACACTAATTTTCAAAGCTGAAACTGAATTTCTTAGGCCAAAGTGTTCATAGTAGAGTAGTACCAAAATGATGCAGCCAAGGCACTTAGTATATACCAGAAAATTTCCAGAAAATGAAATTCAATTGGAGACAGAGCATAACTAGACATTACAACACAAGTCTACAATAAACATTAACATAAAATAAAGCAAACATAGTTGATGTGTAGAAAAGCTCCTTGGAGACTCAAATTCACAGCGGATGTAAATAAGTGATAAAATATGTAGTAATCAGAAAATGAGACATCAAGTTTCATGCAAATGATCGACTTCTGTGGCCTCCTTGTTGCCCAAGATAGAGCTCAACAAAACATCCTCCAATAAGATAGAGTTTTATTTTTAAATAATAAACTTTATTTTTTTAAGGATGAAAATATACCATAAAAATAAAATAAAGTTATAAACAAGCTTTATTTTCTATCATAAGCCACTTTGTCAACAGCGCACTATTTCTTTCCGTGTGGGCTCAGCCTACAATCAGAAAAGAGAAAGAAACGGTGAGGTAAATTGATTGGAAGCTTCACGGATGTTAGAATATTTAACCCAAAAGATAATGCTCCGAGTTGAAGACCACACAATCACAACTCTCTGTTAATTTGCAATTCAAAGATTTCTTTCATTTTCCTCTCTAACATGGCTGAACTGGTGGCCGGAGCTTTCCTTTCCGCAACATTTCAGACGCTGTTTAATAAGTTGGCTTCTCTGGAGGTCGTTGACTTCCAAAAGGGAAACAAACTGAAGGATGTGCTGTTCAAGTTGAAGGTCAAGTTGTTGTCTGCTGATACACTGGTCAATGATGCTGAGGAGAAGCAGATCAGAAATCCAAATGTGAAGCAATGGCTTCACATGCTCAAAGGAGCAACCTATGATGCAGAGGATATTTTGTACAAAATCAACACTGAAGCTTTGCGATGCAAGATGGAAGTTGAACACGGAAGCAACACAAGTCAGGTAAAGAATCTCTTCTCAGCTTGGTTTGATGGATTTTACAACGAAGTAGAACCCAAAATAAAAGAGATTCTTGATAGACTAGAGTACATTGTTAAACAAAAAGATGACCTTGGTCTGAAAGAAGCTGTCGGGAAAAGGTTATCACCTAGATCACCTCCACCTTTGGTAGAAGATTCTGACGTTTATGGCAGGGATGCTACCAAAGAGGCCATTGTTAAGTTGTTGGTATCAGATGATGATTTAGGTGGTGGCAATAAGATATCTGTGATTCCCATTGTTGGCATGGGTGGCATTGGCAAGACCACACTTGCTCAGCTCGTTCTCAATGATTCTAGAGTGAAGAACCATGGATGGGATGTAAGAAAATGGATTACTGTCTCAGATGATGATGACTCTGATGTTTTGCACTAACCAAAAGAATTCTTGAGAGTAACTTCCAACACATGCTCTGTCAATGATCCAGATGAAGTTCAAGATAGATTGAGAGGCTTTGGAGAATAAAAGTTTCTTTTGTACTTGATGATGTATGGAACCTGGATTATTGTCGATGGGGTCACTTAAAGAGCACTTTCGAATGTGGAGCATATGGAAGTAAAATCATTGTGACAACAAGAAACAAAAGTATTGCATCGAAGATGGGCACTGTTCCATATCATGACTTACAAATACTATCGGAGGAAGATTGCTGGAAGTTATTTAAAAAGCATGCCTTTAGCAGTAATATGGAGTCAAGTACACATCCTGATTTGGAAGAAATTGGTAGACAAATTATTAAAAAGTGCGAAGGTCTTCCTTTGGCTGTAAAATCACTTGGTGGTCCCTTGCGGTCTGAATTAAATTCAGAGGTATGGGAAAATGTCTTAAACAGTGACATATGGGAGTTGGTGACAACATTGATATTCTTCCTGCTCTGGTTGAGCTACCATTCTCTACCATTACATCTAAAACGATGTTTTGCCTATTGCTCAATATTTCCCAAAGATTACGAATTTACAAAACAAGAATTGGTTTTACTATGGATATCAGAAGATCTTTTGCATCCCCATCGAAGGAAGAGCCTGGAAGAAGTGGGAGAGGAGTACTTTAATGAATTATTATCAAGGTCCTTATTTCAACAGAATAATGAAACGAAGTCTATCCTGGATGAATTTATAAATTTTGAAAGGAGCTTTGTCATGCATGACCTTGTAAATGATTTAGCGAAATTTGTGGTAGGAGATTTTTTTGAGGTTGGATGAGAACTACACACATGCCTCTGTAAGAAAGGCTCGTTATGTCATACATGAGAAGCAGGAGTACGAAGGTAAGAAGTTTGAGCTTATATTTGAAAATAAAACTCTGAGGATGCTCTTATCATTCAGAGGTTCACCTACGCGTACCAATGGTTGAATAAGTTAGTGGAACTCGGGAGTAACCAATTGTTGGTAAGCAGTGAACAATTGCAAAGAATGGAATGCTTGAGAGTGCTATCTCTCTCTGGATTGTGTATCACAGGGGTTGCTTGAGTCGATTAGCACTTTGAAACTCCTAAGGTACCTGGATTGATCTAACAGTGCACTTGTAGAGGTACCTGATTCAATTTCTACATTGTACAATTTATGAGGCGTTGTTGTTGAGACAATGTCAACACCTAACTCAGTTGGCTGATTCAATTGGTAATCTAAAGCATCTAAGGTACTTAGATCTATCTCAAACTTCCATTGAAGAGACACCTGATGCATTGTGCGTTTGTACAACTTGCATACTCTATTATTGTTTGGTCTGCGTAAACTTAAGAGATTACCACGCAACATAGCACGTCTAATAAACTTGCGTCATCTTGATATTGATTGGTGCGATGCTTTGGAAGGGATGCCACAACAAATAGGTGACATGAGAGAATTACATTAAGTGATTTTGTTGTTGGCAAAGGCAAAGACCATGATTGGTGCAATATAAGAAAATTAGGACAGCTCCAAAATATTCCGGACAACTTCGTATCTCAAGGCTTGAAAGCGTGATTGATATTGAAGATGTTTTGGAGGCCAATTTAAAGGAGAAAAGGTGCATTACTGCATTAATTTTGATGTGGGAAAGTAAAGCTGAAGATTTGCAGAAGCAAAGAGAAGTACTAGAAGGGCTCCAACCTCCCAAAACATAGATAAATTATTTATTGAATGGTACGGAGGCACAAAATTCCCAAATTGGGTAGTGGATGGCTCGTTGTCTCAACTGGTAAAGTTGAACCTTTATGGTTGTGAAAATTGTCTTGAGTTACCTACGCTTGGACATCTACCCAATCTTAAATACCTTAACATCGAAGATTTGGATTAGTGGAGAGAATAGGTGATGAATTTTGTTCTACTGAAAAATCCATTCAGATGTTTAGAAAGGCTCACTTTCTTTGATTTGCCAAATTGGAAGGAGTGGTCATTTGTCAATGCCGGTGAAGGTGGAGTTTTTCCTCGTCTTCAATATCTTCACTTGTCCTCGTGTCCCAAATTAAACGGGAATGCTTACCGATTATCTTCCATCTTTGGTAGAACTTACCATCTACGGATGTGAACAACTTACAACCTTGGGAATTCATCATAGTCAAGATATGGTGGAATCATTTCCGAGGAATGCTTCCTACCTCTTTGAGGACTCTTGATATTTGCCATCTTATAAATCTTCAAAGTCATGCATTTCATTTCCGCTTCAGTGTCTCCAAATAGGTCTTCCCACTTCTCTATCTCATTTAGAAATCATTGGATGTCCATTGTTAAAGCGGTGCCAGAGACATCGGGAAGATTGGTCAAAGATTGCTCACATTTCTCGTGTACTTCTCGATGGGCTTGAGATGACTAAGCAACTCGGCAAACATTCAGGTAATGAACTAACATCTTATTAAGATTTTAATGCAAATGTATTATGTTATGCATGCAGCAACCAACATCAGATCTTGCTGCACCAGGGGCTGGGGCCTAACAAAGAAGCCGACTGAGCCCTCGTACTTTCTTTTGCGAGAATTGCGATGGCCTTACTTTCTTGCGAGAATTGCGATGGCCTTACATATACTCAAGCTTTATTTAAACCCTAGGTGCAAGGGAACTGTTAAAAGAGTAGGCTACTCCCATAGGGTTGGCACAATATTATCTGCAATATTGAGGCCCTTTTACTGCAAATGTATTATGTTATAATAACAATAATAATAATAATAATAATAATAATAATAACAATAATAATAATAATAATAATAATAATAAAATTCAGTAACTTGGTGATGGAGAAGACACTAGGAATTTCAGAATTCACATCCACAGACCTTAAAGCCTCCGTGGGGTCGCAATCACCACCGTGCGGCCAGGCCATCAAGCTCTTAGCCTGATCCTACGATAAGCATCAGGAACGCCAATGACCTGAACTGCTCTGGCTAGGAATTTCAGAGCAACGCAAGTGCAGGCACGAACCCAATGCCCTGAACTGCTCCGCCATCAGGAACGCCAACTCCCGCGGCGCCACCCCAACGTGCACACCCAAATGGGTTGTCAGCCAACCGATGCAGGATCGGCAACGCGAAAGCCGCCGTCGTGCCACTGCCAGTCTGGGCCAGACCCAGAACATCCCGGCCGGCGAGGATTTTCGAAATGCAGCCCGGGATGCATTGCATTGCATATTACTCCAGAAATATTTGAGTCAGTGAAAAGTGTTTGGATGGAATCTGGATGGCCCATGCCTTTGCTTCGTTGCGACGATTGGTGCATGAAGAAGCAGCAGCGATTCATTAAGAAAAGGTAGTCGTTTTGGCAGTGGGCTTGCATGCTAGACACAGGGTGTTTTGTTTACTTGTATTCCAAGCAAAGTTAATTTCTTTCTGCAATGTCGAAAACAAATGTTGTTTCTTAAAACATAGTTTACACCTTGCTTAAAAATTTAGTGTACAATTAATTGATATGCACGATCAATTCAACGTTATTCTTCTTAATTAGTTTGAAATTAAATTTCCATATATTCTTAAACACTATATCAATTTATAAAATTACCAAAACAATTCCAATGACAATTTCAGCCAACTTGTAAATCTATCTTTAACATGTTTGCAAGATATAAAACCTTTACACCATAATATTTTATTGATGGAGGTATACGTGTCCCGAATCTTTAGTCGTCACCAAATCTTACTGACTACCAATTAGTTAATCATTTTGTTAGTCTTCAGGCACTAGTAGAACTGTGTGAGCCTTTTCATTATCTATTTGTCATCTCCTTGCTTCCCAGATGTAATTTATCAACAATATTTTAATTGTTTTCGTGTATGGTCAGTCTGAAGTTGATTGGACCTTTCCCAGCAGTAAGATAAGGTAATGCTCTGAATTTCAGAAAACACAATCAAACTCTCTGATTATTTGCAATTTGAGCTTATTTCCTTCTAAGGTGGCTGCAGAACTGGTGGCTGGAGCTTTCCTCTCCGCTTCTCTTGACATGCTGTTTCACAGGTTGGCTTCTCAAGACGTTGTGGTTGGATTGATTTTGATGTTGTGCTTGATTTGGTTTTGGGTGTTTGTGGGATTTATGTGTTTGATTGTTTCTATTTAATTAGGGATGTTAAATATGTTGATTTTGTTTGATTGGTTTGATTTTGTTTGTTGTTTGTTGGTTAGCGATGGATGCCATTGTGGAATTGGCAGGCCCTGATTGTATTGTCTCTGGACAGATTACACCCGTTGGCTTATTTGGCTTAAAGGTGCCTCCTTTTTCTCCTTTTACTTTTTCATTTATGAATTTTCGTTAAGCAAAGCGCATAGCTTCTCTGTTATTCTGTGTTTGAAGGTCTCTTTGCTGCTTTTTATCATGTTAGGCAAAATTTATTGTCATAGTTCTTGGCTGAATTAAGGACCTAAAAGAAAGAGCAGAGCTGTATATTGTTATTTGCTTATCAATGAAGTTAATAGAATGACTGATTTGTTGTTCTTCATTATGTATTGCTCCTAGGTTCTAAACGTTCATATCACTATTTTTTGTAACCATTGATTTTGTAAAAGGGTTGCAGTTTCTTTGGAAAGTACAAGTAATGTTATTCCTCATGTTATGTAGTATAATATCTCTTTTATAATCCTGGTGAGGAAAAGTGATTGGTGCTTAAATAAATGTGCCTACTGGATGCTATTTAGACCCCCTTTTTTTTTAATTTTAAATTTTAGGTCTTTGGCATAGTGTTAACACTTAAATGCTGAATGTTTTTGCTACTTGTTCTTGTCATCGAAGTATCTAGTTTTGTTTTTAACAGCCTCTCTTCTTCTTTTTTCCTTTTTTTTTTTCTCATTATTTTTTGTTTTTTTCACAGTTATTCTTGTTTAATGCAGATATGGCCTCTTGATGTTAATCTGAAATTTTTAGAACTAGTTAGACGAGAATTAAAGCTGGTTAGAGAGGTAAAAACTCTGTACTTGGAGTTTTTAAATACATCATGTAGGTTAATTTGTTTGCTGTAAGATTTATTGTTGGTTGTTTTTCATCTTAAAACATTTTATCTTAATCTAAATGGTCAAATATACTTTTAGATTTTTTTTTTCTTTGATTCAAATGTCTTTAACTTGTTTTCCTGTGTCAAAAATATATATGATGGTTAATATTTCTAAGACGTAGTTAACACTCCTGAATCCTTTCCTGCGTTAAACATTGCTTGTTTCTCTAATGTTGATGCTGTTCATGGATGATGTTGTCAATCTTATGAACAAGTCGTTTATATATCATTAGTGGCACAGGCACTTTAATTTTGTTATCTCTGGAGGAAAAGGTAGCTGGTATATTTTTGGGTGCACAAGTTTGTTTGTATTCGTCTTGCAATGCGATGCATGGCTTGTACATAACATCTTCCTTTTCCTGGTCTTCTTGCTTGTGCTCTGTTTTTTCAGTTTTGGCACCACAATATCTATTTTAACCATGAATGATTAATATATATGTCTCTTCAAGAGTAAAAGAAAAAGGGTAAAATTCTTTATACAATTATTATGCATGGGTCTCTTGGAGATAAATTTTGGTTTGGGTTCCAACTCATTGAATCTTTCATGTGGATACCAAAATCAGCTGAACTTCTATCTTTGACCAAATGTACATGAAATTGAATTTCAATTCTTATGCCACATAATTACAGAAAGTTTACTAAAACACTTGTATTCCTTCTATTTGGAAATAGAAATCAAATAGCATTTCCGATTATGACAAATGTAGGAAATCGAGATTTCAATTCCCATGTGCATGTGGTAATTGAAATTTCAATTCTTATACCACATGAAAGTTTGCTAAAACTCATACATTCCTTCTATTGAGAAGAAATTGCAATTATCACAACATGTATCAAATCAAAATTTCAATTCCCAAATGCATATGGGAATTGAAATTTATTCTATTATTTGTCCATAGAAGATCTGCCATCAAAACAATAAGTGATCTGTGAGTCTATTAAGGGCATAACACAATTTTACAGAGAGAAAAAAAAGACAAAAAGAAAAGAAAAAGAAACTACTGAAACTTTTGGATTACATGCTTAATAGAAACTACGAAACCACTGAAAATGGAGTTCCAAGTAAATTTTTATAATAATTGAATAAATACCTGGTTTGGGATAAACTTATTACACATTGGAGTTGTATCAAGAAACATCTGGGAAGTATCAGTATTTGACTTGGATTTGGATAAAATTGTTGGATGGGATATTCTTACTGTGTGTAGACAGCTAGAATTCTAGTAGTTCTTTTGTGCAAGCATGAGTTTGACACTTTCGATACCAAAAGCCTGAAGATAGGCTCTGTTGGGGCATCTTAGAAAATATTCTCATTACATGCCTACTAAAGTTGAATTTCTTGCGACACCAAATAGGATACTGGTTTCTTCCTAAATTGCATCCCCTAAAGGCAAGTCGCGATTTTCTATTCATATGTTGTTATTTGAATGTTAAGTATTCTGTATTCAATCAATTTTCCAAACTAGTCATGTTGATTGACAGATTTTAGACAAAATGCCTGTCTTCTACAACCTCAATGCTGTTGAAAAGCGTGAAGTTCTTAATATTTTGCAAATTGTCTGAAATCTTGATTACTTGAAAAGCGTGGCAAATGAGTATAGCTTGAACTAGATTGTTTATCAAACTCATGGAGGAATGCTTAATTCTCTTTGAGGTTGCATATTGTTGAAGTTCTTTCCCTTTAATCAAGTGATTGTGTCTGGCACTTAATGTACTTGTTTAGGTTAGATGCATTTTATATCACAGAAAACCTGCTGATGGCATGCTTATGGACAGAAGTTCTTGCAGTTCTGTTGGTCATGGACCTGCTTCCTCCAAGTACTCTGATAGACTTTTTACTTTTGCTAACACCTTCCTCATTTTCAGGAGCTCTAGGAAGAAAACTTAAGTGATTATGTTAGTCTTCAGATTTTGGAAATAAGTAAGAAAGTTTCCATGATGTCAGCATCCAACAGCATTGCTACTGTCTATGGAAAACTCGATTGCATCACAGCCATATTTATGAGCTTCTTCGTCCAAAATCAATCACTGGCTTTCTTGAAAGCTTTTTTCCCTGTCTTTAACAATGTCTTCATTCTTCATGGCACAACTCTAATGGCAAGAGAGAATGATCGTTTTTTAAGGCAAGTCACTTTCCATCTTCTTTGACCTGCAGTTTTCCAGAATAAAAGCATCAGAAAAGAGCAGTCATTGGGCTGCAGATGCTTGTTAGGGTAGGTTCCACAAATTGGGTTCGCTTGTTCTAGCCTTTTTTACATAAATAATTTCCTTCCTTTCCTTTTGTGCAGAGTTCGTTCTATTACTTTATGCAGACAGCAAGGTTGAGAGTCATGCTGATTATTTCAATGTCACTGTACATCTCACCTTGATTCTTTTGGATGAGTCTAGTAGTTCACCTACTTATCTGAGTTAATTTGGTAAGGGATATGGTTTTGGTTCACATGGGTATTTCTTTTTTCTATCTCTGCTATGAATAGTTGATAAATGGTCACTTACGTATAGTGGAATTGAGTTTGCTTTTATTATGTCTTTGTGTACATGACCCAGCCCCGTTACATCCCTTCAAGGCGGATGTTGCCATTCTACATTTCCATCCTCATGAAAGAAGTGATGTTACGCTCATGTATTAATAATGGCTGCATTATTTTGTAGTGCTCTTTGATGAATATGGTTGGATATGCAGCCGCAGAAGGCTTCCATAAACTTGCTATGGCATTTTCCCCTGTTCCAGATCTTCTTATAATGTAGTTACTACATTTATGAGATGCACACCAGCAAATGCATTCTTGGGCTGAATCTGCCCAGAGTGTCCATAGTGCTGTTGCTGTGGCTGGGGTTTTAATGCAGGTAAGATTACATGATTGCTTGTCATGCAACCTTCCAATGAATGTTTCATTGAAAGATTAACTGAGATGATGCAGGTAATATCCTTGCACCCCTTATAGTTTTCTCCTTTTGGATGTAGGTTAGTTCTATTAGTCAATTTAGCATAAACAGAGAGGAACTACAAATTTGGGGGTAGTTTAGTTCTATTAGCCTATTTAGCATAGACAGAGAGGAACTACACATTTTTGGAAGTGGATTCTTCATTGATGTTTTGAGAAAAAAAGATTAGCTCTATGGTTGGCTATTTGGCTTTGCTAAATCTGATTGCTTAATTAATTAATACCATGATAATTCTACAAGGATTAAGTTATTTTTGTGATAATTTTATGATATCTGACTGAAAGTGGTTGCACCTGTCAAGCAAGTGACAATTATTAATAGGAAAGTAGCAAGAACAGAAATCCTGGTAACACAAATTTGATATCAACTTGGTAAATCAATAATGAACAGTAAAAAGAATGTAAAAGCATGAGACTGCTTCAATAAAAGTGTACCTGAGTGAGATTTTGTGTGTATGTGAGATAGAACTGAGCAGCAGTTTACTAACCTTTTTAATTTTATGTATTTGTTTCTTATCCAAACAGTCTTGCTCGGAATAGACACTCCAGTGGGCGATGACATTCATCCTGGTGATGGCATGAATGATCCTCCTCTTGCAAAGAAGGGGGTGGGAACTGCTAACAAACTTGATGATGAGGGTAAAATCGTTATACCCTTTCATGATTTTCTCTTTTTGGAGGTAGGTTAGTTCTATTGGCCAATTTAGCAGCTTTTGGAGGTAGGTTAGTTCTATTGGCCAATTTAGCATGAATAGAGAGGAACTAGGAATTTGGAGGTAGTTTAGTTCTATTAGCCTATTATAAAAAGAGAGGAACTATAAATTCTTGAAAGTAAATTCTTCATTGATGTTTTGAGAAGGTTAGCTTTTTTGGCTTTGTTAAATATGATTGATTAATTAATTAATTAATACTATGATAATGTACAAGGATTGAGTTATTTGCGTGATATTTGTACATATCTTACTGAAAGTAGCTTTATCTGTCAAGAAAGTGACAATTGTTAATAGCAAAGTAACAAGAACAGAAATCCTGGTAATGCAAATCGACTATCAACTTAGTAAATCAACAATCAACACTAAAAAAGGGTGAAAAAGCATGAGTGCTTCAATAAAAGCCATTTGTCCACTCTAGTACGAATAAGCAATAAACATCCATGAGAGATTCACTCTGTATGTGAGAGAGAACTGAGCAGACATTTGGTTGTTTAGTACCTTTTCTAATTTTATGTATTTGTTTTTAATCTAAACAGGTTTGCTCAGAATAGACACTCCACTGGGCAATGATCCTCCACTTGCAAAGAAGGGGAGGAAACTCCTAATGTTGACAGTTTTGATGAAGGTAAGATCGTTGTACCCCAATAGTTTTGACCTTTTGGGGGTAGGTTGGTACTATTAGCCAATTTAGCATGAATAGAGTGGAACTATGAATTTGAAGGTAGTTCAATTCTGTTAGTCCATTCACAATAAACAGAGAGGAACTACCTTCAAATTCATAGTTCCTCTATGTTCATGCTAAATTGGCTAATAGTACCAACCTACCCCAAAAGGTCAAAACTATCTGGGGTATAACGATCTTACCTTAATCAAGTTTGTCAGCATTAGGAGTTTCCACCCTTCTTTGCAAGTGGAGGATCATTGCCAGTAGTGTCTATTCTGAGCAAACATTTGGATTAAAACAAATACATAAAATTAGAAAAGGTACTAAACAACAAAGTGCTGCTCAGTTCTCTCACCACAAAAGTGAATCTCATGGATGTTTATTGCATTCATACTAGTGGACAAATAACTTTTATTGAGGCACTCATGCTTTCACCCTTTTAGTGATTGTTGATTTACAAGTTGATAGTCATTTGCATTACCAAATTTCTGTTCTTGTTACTGCTATAACAATTGTCACTTGCTTGACAGATGAAGCTCACCGAGTAAGATATGTACAAATATCGCGCCAAATAATCAATCATTATGTATTAATTCAATCATATTTAACAAAGCTAAACTTCTCAAAACATCAATGAAGAGTTTCCTTCCAAGAATTTATAGTTCTCTTTTATAATAGGCTAATAGAATTAAACTACCTCCAAATCATTGTTCCCTCTGTTCATGCTAAATTGGCTAATAGAACTAACATACCTCCAAAGGTGGCTAAACCAATAGAACTAACCTACCTCAACTAGGATTGGCCAATAGAACTATTACTAGCCAACAAAGATAAGAAGACCAAGCAAATAGGTTCAGACATCTCAGCTACATACAATGAATTTTATAAAGATTGTTGTTATCATCTTGAAATGTAAAACTCATTTGTTTCTCGAATGTTTTTTTCACCTGTTTTAGCTCCCTGGGTACACTTTAAATCATTTGAGAACATTAATGTTTCCATGTTTTTCTAGAAATCAATACATTTCGGATCTTCAATAATTCACAGAATCACAGGCTAGGAGTTTGTGGAGGAGGACAACACTGAAAGGCCTGAAAATGAAGAAGTTTATTGAAAGACCTGACGGAACCCTAGTTCATGATAGTTCTTATGTGGGAAAAGATGCACTGATTGATGATCCATAATTGCTTCAGGACAATGTGACCACAATTATTCCACATTCGTTGTGCATGTGGGTAAATTCATCGATGGAGCTGTTATGATGGTTGATGGAGGATTTTGGATGAGCCACCCTTGTCCTCCAATTCCAAAAACGCAATGAGTCAGCTTTCGAAATCTGTGGACAATAAGGCCAGAGATGCACCAGGAGGGGTTCCACGCAGCAAGCTGTAACTCATCGACTTAATTATAAGCTACCTACTAACTTGTTTGTTTGGTTAGTGTATGAGTTAAGCCAAAAAGTTCGTTTCTTTATCACAATTTAGATCTTTAAATATAACGACTTTCAGAAATCCAGCAATTTAACCAATTATCTCTATAAAATAAATAAATGAATAAAGAAAGAAGCAGATAATTTTTTTTGCTGAATAAAAAAAAAATAGCAGGTAGTTTCCTGCTAGCTAAAGTAGCATAAGAATGTAATTATATTGCTACTTTATGGACCCAAAATAATAATAATAATAAGCAGCAGCAGCTTGGTCTTGGAGAATTCACTTCCGCGAAGACCTCAAAAGCCACCCAGGGTTCGCAATCACCACGTGCGGCCTGCCCATCATGCTCTGAGCCTGATCCGACGATGACGGAGCAACACAAGTGCAGACCCCACCACCCCAATGCCTTAAACTGCTCCGCCATCAAGGACACCAACTGGCGCGGCGTCACCCCCAAATTTGTTCTCAGCCAACAGATGCAGGATTGGCAGCGCGAAAGCCGCCCTCGTAATGCTGCCAGTCTGGGCCAGACCTAGAACATCCCGGCCGCCGAAGATTCCCGGAATGCAGTGTGGGGATGCATTGCATTGCATGTTACTCCAGAAATATTTGAGTCGGTGAAAAGTGTTCGGATGGAATATGGAATATGTTACTCCAGAAATATTTGAATCATTAAGAAAAGGTGTTTGCTTCATTGCGAAGATTGGTGCATGAAGAAGCAGCAGCGACTCATTAAGAAAAGGTAGTCATTTTGGCAGTGGGTATGCGTGCTAGACACAGAGTGTCTACTTGTATTCCAAGTAGAGTTCATTTCTGCAATGTCGAAAACAAATGCTGTTTCCTAAAACATAGTTTATACCTTGGTTAAGAAATTAGTGTACAAATAATTGGTATGCACAATCAATTCTACATTATTCTTCTAATCAGTTTGAAATTAAATTTCTATATATTCTAAAACATGATATCAGTTTATAAAATACCATAAAAACTCCAATGACAATTTCAGCCAACTTGTAGATCTATTTTTAATATGTTTGCAAGCATTTAAAAACCTTAGACGTCATAATATTTTATTATTTCTATGGACGACTTATTGAATTGGTGTACATGTCCCGAATCTTTAGTCGTCACCAAATCTTACTGACTACCAAATCTTATTGAATTGGAGCTTCTATGGTGATAGATGGTGAACTTTTGATGAGCCGCCCTCGCCCTGTATCAAAAGGTCGAGTGAGGCAGCTTTCAAGAGCTGTGGGAAAGTCTAGAGAAGCACCAGGAGGAGTTCCAAGAAGCAAGCAATCACTTAAGAGTATAGATACGATCACTTTTGGTTTATTGCCCCAATAATAACAGTTTGATATGCTAGTGCCTAAGTATTTCAAAAAAATGATTTGAATTATTTTCAGCTACTGGCTCATATAAGGATTTGGCTAAAAGCTCTGTTCTTTATTGCATTATCCAATTTCTGTTTTTCATGCATCTCACTTGTGTGCAAGCGGAAGTGGTTTTAGTCTCCTTTTGTTTTGATGTGAACATGCTTCTTTTTGTTCTAAGCTAGTTCTTTGCAATCAGGGATGAAAAGGTTGCACTGCCTGTTACAAAATATAACCCTTTGCCTTAATAATTATGGACATCGTAGAAAGAATATTAGGTAGTTTAACATATTAGAAATCTTCAATTATTACCTCACCATTTTTAATTGAGGGAAGAGGCTTATGGCTGTTTAGTTTTGAGGACCATCTTGATTTAGTCGGTCCTGAGATTTTTGTTGTTTTTCTTTTCTTCAAACTAAGAAATAGATCTGAAATGGCAATTATTTTTGTGTGTTTGTCTAATTGGAGCTGAGGAGAATAACAAGGAGAAGGTGCCCTGATGAATCTATATATTTGGATTAAATTGCATGCAACTATTGGATTGTACTATTGTTGATTCTATTATGACTAACAGTTGCAATATCTGAGACTAGGGTTGTAATAGGATTGTCCCTGAAAACATCAAAAGCATTGTTGTTTCTGGATTGGTAATTGTTGATCGGGGATCAGCATGTTTGTCTTGTCGCTTTAAAATGTGGATAACGTCGTAGTGTGATCATGATTTTCTCATTCTATAAGAATTTATTCATGGGAACATTGAATTAAGTTAGAGACTATTTCAATTCTCATCTTATTTTTGTTCTTTACCAATAATTTTAATTATCATCTTATTTCTGTTTCAGTGTTTTACTGCTAAAACTTTCTCTATTGCTCACAGATGACAATGAGTTTTGAAGAGGTCAACATCGTGGTGCTGACAAACTTATATATGAGAAGTAGAAGAGATCTCACCTTAGTGATGTAGACATTGGAAAGAAGTGGGGATGGTGGAGAAGTGTTGGAATTAAAGCTAGGATGCATTGTAGGATATGAATACGGAGCCTGCAAAATTAACCATTAAAGTTATCATTGCCCCAATCCATGAAGGTCTTCTGACGTAAGCCTGGTTTCTGGCCTTTTGTGCTCAATGCATTCTATTTACCAAAACAAAAAAGTTGTCATTGCCCCAATATGCCAATTCCCATGTTGATTCTATTCATATAAACCACGCATAAATATCAGTTTTTGTCATTATTTAGGACCTTATAGCTATGTCCATGTATAATGAGCAATGTGCATTTGTGTCTCGATTCTCTCATTTCTCCTATTTCGTCCAGGTACTTTCTTCATTCTTTGAATTGCCTTTTGCCTCTAAAGATATTAAAACCAATAAAAATGACAAAGTGATTTTGCACTTTTACATTTCTTTTATCCATGTAGTGGTCGAGCAGCTCTTGTACCCTGTTTGCTTCTATTCCTTGCGGTTATGTGAGTATGGGAAGTACAATTCTGCTATCGTTAAATTCAGTTTAATGTTAGTCAAGGATGATTTGCATTCCATCCTTGTTGTTTATATTTAATTTTTGTCTAATACTGAAGTTATGTTGTCACTAAACCATTCATCTTATTTTTATGTTGTATTGATAAGTAACATCTTTTAATTAATTAAACTGTATTTGGTGATCACCGAACCTTTTGAGCACATTTTTAAATGGTAGGCTCTTCTGAATGAAGGGATATGATAAATTTTGTCTATTCCTGCAGTTTTGGATATTAATTCTTTTGGTACATTCACAAATGTGCCACGAGGTACTGAGAATCTCAAGAAGGACCACTGGGAAGGAGAGACTCATCTGGGGTGGACTAATGTTAACATCAGTGCTACTTTACATTATCGGCTGCTTGGTATCAAATCCATGTCTCAGCAGCCAAGGTTTGTTTGATAGGTTTTAGAAGTAGCAAACATCTGATTTTATGTCGAAATTTACTTCTAAATGTTCCTAACTTCCAACAGGCAGCTGTTGATGCAACTGCAAGAAACTTGGCATTTGAGTGGGGCACTGGCTATATTAGACTGAACAGAATTGCTTCTGGTTCTATTGGTGACACACCTGGGTTCAGTAAGCTTTTTCCTAAAGAGATAAGCCAGACTAGGGAGTTCTTGCCTCTGTGAAGGTAGGGAGAAAAGGGATATTGCCATGGCTGCCCTTTACTTTGCTTCAGATGCAGGTTGCTAACCTCAACCCTAATCACCTTTTCAGAGGCATCATTTACATAAATAATAATTTCATATTTGCAAGAAATTTAAAACTAGATGACAAGAAAATAGAATTTTTAATGTTAGGAAAAATGGATCCTCATGGTACCAAATATGCAAAAGTTTGTACTCATGGTTTTGTGTGGAGGAAACTCATTAGTTACATGAAGCATATGCATTTATATACACTCTTGGCATGTGGTTTAATATTGTCGACTTGGATATATGCATTGGTTGCGTTTAGTCTAACCATTGTGTTTGTGCGTTGGTTGATTATGCTTTTGTCATAGCTTGTTAGCAAAGTAATGATTTCCGATTTGTAAAGTAGTGAGTTGTAGTTTCTCTGCTTACAACTATGTTCTTTGTAGTGTATTGTCATGAGAGTTAATTAGTTGTCCTTTATTTGTCCGGAGTTGTAATGGTATATTGCAAGCAGTGATTGATACTTAAAGTATGGGTATTCTGCTTTTATTTCCATCCTTTCTTTTAGTTGGCAATATTTTTATGTTTGTAAGCTGTGTAGGTAAATTCATCAATGGAGCTTCTATGGTGGTTGATGGAGGACTTTGGATGAGCTGCCCTGCCCCTTTACCAAAAGATACAGTGAGGTGGCTTTCAAGAGCTGTGGAAAAGAGGTCTAGAGACGCACCAGTAGAGGTTCCAAGAAGCAAGCTCTAACTCAGAGTATAAATATGATCACTTTTCTGTTTGTTTAATATGTGAGTGCCTAAGTATTTCAAAAAATGACTCGAATTATTTTCAGCTGGTTGCTCATATAAGGATTTGGCCAAAAGCTCTGTTCTTTACTGCATTATAACAATCTCACCATGATTTGTGGAATATGGCAATTTGTTGTGAGAATGGAATATTTAAGATCTGTTTCTACGAAATTATTTTATGTTGTCTACTATTAAGCTGGAAAGTGAAAGTTTTATGTTGCTGCTTAGAAATTTTGACATTCCATATGCTACAATTCACAAATCCAGCATTACATCTTCATGGTAAGTAAGCATTATTATCCAGCATGTTATCATATATGTCAACAGAATTCTACAAAGAGACATATTCATGGACCTTCTAAATGAAAAGAAGTAGCTTTTACACTACTAGATTACAAGACAATTTTTTTGGTGTTTTTCTAGAAAGCCTTTGAGAATAACAATTTGGATAGACTCACTTTTTGAATATCTTCATGTTTTTCTCCATTTTTTTAGGCTGTTGGCTTTGATGAGGATGTTCGTAAACACGAAGATGCAAAAGGAGCTGTAGAACCAACTTTTAAGCATTTTAGTGCATGGGCCTGACATACTTGTGAATGCTGCTGCAGCAGGAAATTTTCTTTCGTTAGCTGAGGATATATAGATAATAACATAATAACAAAGGCAAATAATAATATTATTATGTCATTATAATAATATAATAACATGTGTTCCTTTGCAGCGACAAATATACAATTAATAAGTATAATAACAAAGTCAGACGGTTGTATATATATATATATTATTGGAGTTTGGAGAGTAAATATTTATAATAAATAAACTTCATTTACTAAAATTCAATTAGAAAATATAAGAAGAAGATAAATATTCATCTAATTCTACTTAATATTAAAAGAAAAAAAAATCATATTCAACGTTGAAGCTTATCAAGCAGCTTATTAATCAAGCAATTTTAATTCATCAAAAAAAAAAAAATCAAGCAATTTCTTATACGCTAAACCAATGCGTACTGTATTCGGGGAGTCTTGTATCGCGATTCTCACAATTCCGAGAAAAGTACTCAGTTTGTTTTTTTCTTTCTTTTTTTTGTCTTCTTTCTTAAAGGTTGGGAAGCCGCTTTATCAACTCTCTATTTTCTTTCCATGTGGGCTCAGCCTACAGTCAGAAAAAGAAAGAAACAGTGAGGTAAATTGATTGGAAGCTTCACGGATGTTCGAATATTTAACCTAAAACATGATGCTCCGAGTTAAAGACCACACAATCACAGCTCTCTGTTAATTTGCAATTCGAAGATTTCTTTCATTTTCCCCTCTAACATGGCTGAACTGGTGGCTGGAGCTTTCCTTTCCGCAACATTTCAGACGCTGTTTGATAAGTTCGCTTCTCTGGAGGTTGTTAACTTCGGAAAGAGAAAGAGAAACAAACTGAATGATGTGCTGTTCAAGTTGAAGATCAAGTTGATGTCTGCTGATACACTGGTCAATGATGCTGAAGAGAAGCAGATCAGAAATCCAAACGTGAAGCAATGGCTTCATATGCTCAAGGAAGCAACCTATGATGCAGAGGACATTATGTATGAAATCAACACTGAAGCTTTGCGATGCGAGATGGAAGTTGAACACGGAAGCAACACAAGTCAGGTAAAGAATCTCTTCTCAGCTTGGTTTGGTGGATTTTACAACGAAGTAGAACCCAAAATAAAAGAGATCCTTGATAGACTAGAGTATATTGTTGAACAAAAAGATGACCTTGGTCTGAAAGAAGCCGTCGGGAAAAGGTCATCACCTAGAACACCTCCACCTTTGGTAGAAGATTCTGACGTTTATGGCAGGGATGCTAACAAAGAGGCCATTGTTAAGTTGGTATCAGATGATGACTTGGGTGGTGGCAATAAGATATCTGTGATTCCCATAGTTGGCATGGGTGGTAGTGGCAAGACCACCCTTGCTCAGCTGGTTTACAATGATTCTAGTGTGAACAAGCGTGGATGGGATCTAAAAGCATGGATTACTGTCTCTGATGACTTTGATGTTTTGGCATTAGCCAAAAGAATTTTAGAGACAGTAACTTCCATGACATGTGATGTTCACGATCCATTTCAACTTCAAGTTAGATTGAAGGAGACTTTGAAGGATAAAAAGTTTCTTTTTGTGCTTGATGATGTATGGAACGAGAATTATGATCGATGGAGTGCCTTAAAGAGCCTTTTCGAATCTGGAGCATATGGAAGTAAGATCATTGTGACAACGAAGCAAAAGTATCTCATTGATGATGGCTGTTCCATATCATGACTTACAAGTACAATGGGAGGAAGATTCTTTGGAAGTTATTTACTAAGCATGCCTTTAGTAGTATCACGAGTCAAGTGCACATCATTTAGAAGAAATTGGTGGACAAATTATTAAAAGTGCAAAGGTCTTCCTTTGGTACGTAAAATCACTTGGTGATCTCTTTGCGCTACGAATTAAATTAGGAGGAATGGGAAAATGTTTTAAGCGGTGACATTTGGGGAGTTGTGACAACGTTGATATTCTTCACCTCATGGTTGAGCTACCATTCTCTACCGTTACATCTAAAAGCGATGTTTTGCCTATTGCTCGATATTTCCCAAGGTTATAAGTTTACAAAACAAGAATTGGTTTTCTTGTGGATATCGAGAGGATCTTTTGCAACCCCAGTGAAAGAGAGTGGAAGAAGTGGGAGAGGAGTACTTGATGAATTATTATCTAGGTCCTTATTTCAATGAGAATAATGAAGCGAAGTTTCTCTGGATGAACTTGTAAATTATGAAAGGAGTTTTGTCATGCATGACCTTGTAAATGATTTAAGAAATTTGTGGTAGGAGATTTTCTTTTGAGGTTGGATGAGAACAACACATGTCTCTCGTAAGAAATCCTCGTTATGTGTCATACATGAGCGAAGGGTATCAAGCTAAGTTTGAGGTTTTGTTTGAAAATAAAACTTTGAGGATGTTCTTATCATTGAGACTTTCTTTGAAAATAAAATTACATGGTTTGATCGAATTCATTGAACCCGTAGTGACCAATTCTTTGGCGATGAACAATTGCAAAGAATGAAATGCTTGAGAGTGCTATCTACATATGGATTAGCATATCAGGGGACTTTGCTTTCGAGTCGGTTAGCAATTTGAAACTCACAAGGTACTGGATTTATCTAACACGCACTTGTAGAGATACGATTCAATTTATACATTGTATAGTTTGACGTTCTTTGTTGAGAGGATGTAAGCGCTGACTCGGTTATGATTCAATTGGCAATCTAAAGCATCTCGGTACTTAGATCTATCTTTTACTTCCATTGAAGAGATACGATGCATTGTGCGGTTTGTACAACTTGCATACTCTATTATTGGTTGGTGTAAATAAACTTAAGAGATTACCAAACAACATAGCGTCTAATATGTTAATTAATTTGGTCTTTTAAAGCATTTAAAGCCGGTGATAAATCTGATTTTATGCTTTTAAAAGCATTTAAAGCCGACTAATGCGATTTCATGGTGATAAATGCATTTACGTTTTAAAGCATTTAAAGCCATGATAAATGCAGATTTCATGCCTTACTGACTTTATCTTTTAATTTCTAGTTTGTATAGTTTTGTATATGGTAGTTTAGCTAGTTTAGAGGATAGAAATCAGCTTGTATTTATTTTAAAATTTTTTTTATGCTAGAGTTAAGCTTGTATCTTGACTATATAATGGGAAATTCTCCGAGGAAGACACAATTTTGTGGCACAAAGTCTTCTAAGATTTATCATGGTATCGAGCCACAATTCTAACTTCTCGTGTGTTTTTTTTCTTTCTCGAGTCCACTCGGCCTTGTTTTAGTCTCTTATTCTCGGTTATTTTTTATCAAGTTTTCGACCTCATGTCTTGACAAATCGAAAACTTCTTGATTAGATTCAATGGAAAAAACTACTACTGGCGTTTCAACTTGAGATTTTTGTCAAAGGTAGAGATCTTTGGGGACATATTGATGGAAGCAACCCTGCTCACAAGCGAAAGGACAAGGATCGATATGCGGATGGGAGGTCGAGGATAATCAAGTTAAGGCGTGGATTCTAGGATGCAGCCGAATCGATATCATCTTGAATCTTAGACCTACAAGAATCAGACAAGATGTGGAATTATCTCCAAAGCTCTACGGTCCAACACAACACCGCTCGTCGGTTCCAACTTGAACATGAATTGGCCACTTCTTGCGGGATAGTCTTTATCTCGATTTTTACTCTAGCTTCATGAATCTTTGGGTGAATATCTTGATATAGTGTATCTACCATACCTCTTGAAGGTCTTAGTTACATTCAATCTGTCCATGAAATTACTAAGAGGGATCAATTTCTTATGAAATTGAGATCACAATTGAAACCACCGATCCAATCTTATGAATCGAGAACCTATTCCCTCTTTGGATGCATGCCTCGATGATTTATTTAAGTGAGGGCGTCTTCTCATGAACTACTACCATGGAGCAGTAGATCAACATCTATTCTGTGGCATATGCGGTCTGAGGCAAGCCCAGTAGGGATATGAAGCGATGTTGATCTTACATTGAAGGATTTGGACACTATGCTTCAAATTGTCAAAAATTCTGTAACTATTGGATGGCCATATCATAAAGGAATGTCTGACCACCAGAAATCGAAGCGCATATGACCTCTATTGGTTCTTTTAGTCGGTAGTTACGTGAATACAACTCGCCGACCTGTGCTCACGTCCTGTTGACGTGACTCACGAAATGATTCAACAAATGATAATTTCAGCTTTTTACGCACTAGGACTCTCGGGTAAACCCTTCTACACATCACCTCCTTGATTTTGAGCTCCAATCATATGACAAACAATGCTAAATTCCTTTCCAGCGTAAACACCTATTGGAAATCTCAAGATTCATACAATGAAATGGAAACCATTTACCTATCACGACCAGGTGATATTTCGAAATTCTTTAAGCGATGCTTTGTCTCTCGACCTTCTACTAATCTTGTTTACATTTGGTCAATTGGTTGACAATGATTGTAAAGTGGAATTCTAAATCGGTTGTGTTATGCGGGATCAACGGTCGGGAAGATGATGTGAGGGGCTAAAAGTAGGGCGTCTTTTTCTCTTCAATTTCCTTTATCTTACGTGTTGCTTTTGCCTCTTGTTACTTGTAATTCGGCTATGTTGATTAGTGCATGGCATAGCGTCTTGGACATCAAATTCTAGTGTACTCCATGACTTGTTAAAATCGGTTTACTTGGGAATAAAGACTCACCTTCTCTTGATGCGGTACTGATTTGATTGCAATTCACGTAGGCTTGGCAAAGTAAAATTTTGCCTTTTCCAACTCCACACCAAATGTAGTACAACCTTTTGATCTAATACATAGTGATGTGTGGGTATTGCACATTACTTCTCATGCTAATTACAAGTACTTCGTTACTTTTTGATGGTATAGTCGTTTCACATGGATCTATTTCTTGCATTCTAAAATGGCGTATTTTACGTTTTAAGATTTTTCTTGCACATGTTGGACACAATTTTGCCAAAATTAAAATTCTTAGGAATGGGGAGAGTATATGTCTCATTTGTTTGAGAATTTCGCAAACTAATGGCATAATATCTCAGTGTCTTGCCTTGACTCCCAACAAAATGGGGTGGTGAAGAAAAACCGTCACCTTCAGATGTTGTCATCTCTTATTAGAATCATTTGTACCCTACGATTTTGGTGTGAAGCTCTCTCCAACTGTATACCTCATTAACAGTTGCCTTCTCCTCGGCGAGTCATGTCTCTCCTTTTACTAGATTATTGATTATTTGATTATTCTAATCTTCGTACCTTTGGTTGTGTTTCTATGTTCACCTTCGCGCATGAGCGCCAAAATTCACATTTCAATCGACAATGTGCTTTTCTAGGATACTCTGGCACCATAAAGGTTTTCTTTGCTATGATCCAAAGCTACGTTGATTAGGGTTTCAGGAATGTGATTTTTAGAAAACAAATATTTCTTTCCACTACAGGCACTACTACTTTCTTCTCCTTCATATTCCATTCGCGCATTTCCTACCACTTCAAGCCTCTTCTAGTATATCGGCCTTTCGTCCAACAAACCAAATCGATTCTGCCTCCGAGCCTCCGAGATCATTCCCCATCACGATCCGTTCCGGTGGTGAACCATTTCACTCGGAACGATTACTGCGTGTTGAAGACCAGGATAGGTTTGGTTTTACCCTCCTTTATCCTGACCACCCTTCTCTACTTCATTCCTTCATCTTATAAGCGATGGAGCATGAATGTTGGAGGAAAGCTATTGAAACAGAATTACTTGCACTTGAAAAAAGGACTTGGGATGTTGTTCCATGTCCCAATCATGAAACCTCTTGGCGATGAAGTTCGTGTTTTCTATCAAGCCGTTCGATGGATCGATAGATCGTTCAAGAAGCTAGGTTGGTGGTGTTTGGCAACAAGAGTATGGCTAGATTATGATGAGACGCCCTTAGGTTGCCAGATGACAATTTGCGAACCATCCTAGCTATTGCTTTGCATCTGAGCATGGTCCATACATCAAATGGATGTCGAGCGCGTTCTTACATGGTGATCTCGAGGAGGAAGTTTACATGAAACTTCCTACGGTATGCCTACATCCTGCTAATGATGTTTGTAAACTAGCGTTAACATATGGTTTTGAAGCAAAGTAGAGTATGGTTTGAAAAGTTTAGTTCCATTCTAGGCTTTTCTTTCACTTTCGGTGATTATGATGACTCCTCTCTCTTCTAAAAGGACACTGGGGATAGTTGTTCTTCTTGTTTATGTGATGATATCGTTATCAGGTTCGATTTGGAGCCATCTCAAAATTGAAATTATTACATTCTATTCCACATGAAAGACCTTGGCCACCTAACTACTTACTTGGGATTAGAGGTGCATTATAAACAAGTCTCTTTTTGAATCAACACAAGTATATCCAGATCGATTCAATTAGACTCACGAACACTTCTTCTTGAAACCCCATGGAAATTAATGTGAAATATCGTGAAGGGGCTTCTTAAAATCCTACTCTTTATCGGAGCTGGTTGGAAGTCTCATTTATCTCACTATCACCCGACCGGACATCTCTTATCTTTGCATTGTCGATAAGTTCATCTGAGCCCACGACATCTCCACTTATCAGAGTTCAGCATTATTCGATACATCCATGGCACAATCGTGGCTTGTTCTTCCTATCGGATCTTGGCTTAATTCTGAGCCTTACGATGCAGCGGTTTGTTTGTCGGACACTAGGAAATCTACTCTTGGATGGTGTATGTTTCTTGGTGATGCTCTTATTCTTGGAAATGCAAGCGAACTCTGTCTCCAAGTCCTCATTGAGAATATCGCGCGATATGCGCACATGCTCAGATCATTTGGTTGCGTGAGTCACTTACGAGCTTGGTTTTCCCAAGTTCACCCTACTTCTTTACATGCGACAATACTAGTGCAATCCAATTCTTCTAATCCGCATTTACCATGAGCGAACAAAGCATAGAGGTTGCACATCCACCATCCGTGAGGCCTTTGAGCAATTATCACCCCCATATATCCACGGCTTTACAGTTGCGGATATCTTCACCAAATCCATGACACGTCGGCATCATTTTACGGTTAACAAATTGATGCTTGTAGATTTACCGACATTTTGAGATATTAATTAGCTGGTCTTTTAAAGCATTTAAAGCCAGTGATAAATGCGATTTTATGCTTTTAAAGCATTTAAAGCCGGTAATAAATGCAGATTTCATGAGTGATAAATGCGATTTTACGTTTTAAAAGCATTTAAAGCCATGATAAATGCCGATTTCATGCACTGACTTTATCTTTTAATTTCTATGTATAGTTTTGTATATGGTAGTTTAGCTAGTTTAGAGGATAGAAATCAGCTTGTATTTATTTTAAATGTTTTATAGGCTAGAGTTAAGCTTGTATCTTGACTATATAATGGGAAATTCTCCAGAGGAAGACCTTGATTTTTGTGGCACAAAGTCTTCTAAGATTTATCATAATAAACTTGCGTCATCTTCATATTAAATGGTGCGATGCTTTGGGAGGGATGCCACAACAAATAGGTGACATGAGAGAATTACGGACATTAACTGATTTTGTTGTTGGCAAAGGCACAGACCATGATTGGTGCAATATAAGAAAATTAGAACTGCTCCAAAATATACACGGAGATCTTCGTATCTCAAGGCTTGAAAACGTGATTGATATTGAAGATGTTTTGGAGGCCAATTTAAAGGAGAAAAAGCACATTACTGGATTAACTTTGAGCTGGGAAAGTGAAGCTGAAGATTTGCAGAAGCAAAGAGAAGTATTAGAAGGGCTCCAACCTCCCACAAACATAGAGAAATTATATATTGGTCGTTATGGAGGCACAAGATTACCAAATTGGGTAGCGGATGGTTCATTGTCTCAACTGGTAGAGATGGGACTTTATGGTTGTGAAACAGAGTTGAGCCTTGGACATCTACCCAATCTTAAATACCTTCGCATCAAAAAATTTGGATTAGTGGAGAAAATTTGGATTAGTTGAGAGAATAGGTGATGAATTTTTTTATGTGAGAAATCCATTAAGATGTTTAGAAAGGCTCACTTTTGCTGATATGCCAAATTGGAAGGAGTGGTCATTTGTCGATGCAGGTGAAGGTGGAGTTTTTCCTCATCTTCAATTTCTTCGTTTCAGCGAGTGTCCCAAATTAAACGGGGGATGCTTACCTGATTATCTTCCATCTTTGGTAGAACTTACCATCTATGGATGTGAACAACTTACAACCTTGGGAATTCATCACAGTCAAGATATGGTGGATTCATTTCAGGAAGAGCTGCGCGCTTCTCAATTTCTGCGATCTTATAAATCTTAAAAGTCATTGCATTGATAGGTGCCCCGGCTTTAGTTTGTCGAAGGAGGTCTTCCACTTCCTTTTAGAAATCAGTGGCTGTCCATTGTTAAAGTAACGGTGCCAGAGAGACATTGGGAAGATTGGTCCAAGATGGCTCACATTTCTCATGTATGTATTCGCAATTAAGAAGCCGTATAATGAGCAATGTGCATATGTGTCTCTCAGTTCTCTAATTTCATTCAGGTACTTATTCTTCATTCTTTTGAAATACTTTTGCCTCGAAAAATGACAAATTAATTTTGCAGACGTATACATGATTTTATTGTTGTGTAAGATTCAAAATGAAATTGTTTTATTTTATTGTTGAAATTGTACTATAAAATGTTACTAATTTTCAACAGGCAGTTATTGATGCCACTACAAGAAACTTGGCATTGGGGTGGGAGATTGAGTATGGTATTGGGTGAATGGAATTGCTCACGGTCTTATCGGCTATACATTAATTGATGGCTGATTTCAATGATTACCAAGCATCTTTACATTAGTTCTCAAATTCAATTGTACATAATCTTCAGAGGTGAGTGGTGACCATGTCCCTTCCAAGTAAATACTAAGTTTTTGGTTTGCCTTACACTAATGTAGTAAGATTTAAATCCTTATCCTGTTTTTCAATGCATCCCTAACACAATGGACTTACTTCGGATGTTCATAGAGCAGAGAAAATTTCTCAATCATCATTCAGGTAATGAACTAATATCTTATTAAGGTTTAATGCAAATGTATTATGTTATACATGCAGCAACCAACATCAGATCTTACTCCTTTCACATCAAATATGTATAACAACCAACATGACGTCTTCTTCTTTCACATAAATATGATTGAAAGAAAATATGAGACAAAAGGCATATATTTTACGAAAGAAAGCTTCAAAACCAATTATTTTGTAATTCCAAAAGTCATGTTAAAGTTAACACACAAGACTTGGAGAGAAGGCTGGTTTGTCCCTCCTCACTAAACAAGTCAAGTTGAGTTTGAGTCCTAATATAATTTTGGGATAAAGGTTGTTATTTTTAGAAACATTTTGAACTTTTGAGATCAAAAATCAACATTTTGGGTGAACAATTGAATTTTTAGGATAAAAAATTGACGTTCAGTAAAAAAAAAAGAATAAAAATAGTAAAAGTTGCAACATTTTTAATAAAAAAAAATTGGCCTTTTGAAACCAAACTTGAACTGTACAGATTAAAAATTGACCTTTTATTTTTCCATACATCATAAAAAAGAAAGCCTTTAAAACCAACTATTTTGCCATTTCAAAAACCAGAGGAAAGCTGGTAAATTTGTCCTCCCTAATCCCTGCACACAACTAGTGTCCTCTTTGCATATAATAGCACAAAAATGATATATACAGAAGCAGAAGCAGATTATAATAGCATCATCTTCTCCAATAAAATAGCATTCAGTCCAACTCTTTTAGAAATGAAATCCTATTTCTAAAATATTAGCTTAACTGCATTTTTGGTCCTTGAAACTGATTGGTTTGCATTTCATCCCTGTTATAAATATTTCATCTTCTTCTAACACTGAAGTTATGTTGTCACTCAACCTTTATCTTATTTTTGTACTTAAACATCTTTCAATTAATTAAACTGTATTTGATGACCACTTTACCTTTTGAACAAACTTTCAAATGGCAGGCTCTTCTGAATGAAGTGATAGTCTGAATTTTGTCTATACCCTGCAGTTTTGGATATTAATTCTGTTGGTACATTCACAATGTGCGACAAGGCACTTAAGAATCTCAAGAAAGGTTTTCCCATGAAGGAGCGACTCATCTGGGGTGGACAAATATTAACATCAGTGCTACTTTGCATTATACAGCTGCTAGGTATCAAATCCATGTCTGAGCAGCAAAGTTCTGTTCGAGAGGTTTAGGATGTAGCAAACATCTGATTTTATGTCAAAATTTACTTTTAAATGTTCCTAACTTCCAACAGGCAGCTGTTTGATGCAACTACAAGAAACTTGTCATTGGAGAGGGGCACTGACTATAATATTGGACTAAACGGAATTGCTTCTTGTCCTATTCGTGAGACACCGGGTTGAGTAAGCTTCTCCCTAAAGAGATAAGCCAGACTGGGGAGTTCTTGCCTTTGTGTAAGGTAGGGGAGAAATGGAATATTGCCAGGGCTGCCCTTTACTTTGCTTCAGATGTAGGTTGCTAACCTTAATGGTATTCACCTTTTCAGTAGCATCATTTACTTAACTAATAATTTTGTATTTGCAAGATATTTAGAACTAGATGCCAAGGAAACAGAACTGTTACTGTTAGCAAAAATGGATCCTGATGGTATCAAACATGCAAAAAGTCAGGACTCATGGTTTTGTGTGGAAACTCATTTGTTACATGAAGCATATGCATTTATATACAGTCTTGGCAAGTGTTTTAATATTGACGACATGGATATATGCATTGGTTGGGTATACACTAACCATTGTGTTTCTGCAGTTGGTTGATAATGCTTTTTGGCATGGCTTGTTGGCAAAGTAACAATTTCCTTCTTGTAAAGTAGTGACTTGTAGTTTCTTTGCTTACAACTATGTCCTTGGTAGTGTACTTTTATGAAAGTTAGTTGTCCTTTATTTATCCTGAATTGTAATGGTATATTTACGAGTAGTGATTGATACTTGAAGTGTGGGAATTTTGCTCTTTTTATTCATCTTTCCTTTTAGCTGGCAATATTTTTATCTTTATAAGTTGTGTAGGTAGTGGAACTTCTATGGTGGTTGATGGAGGACTTTGGATGAGTGGCCCTCGCCCTGTGCCAAAAGATACAGTGAGGTAGGTTTCAAGAACTGTGGAAATGAGGTCTAGTGACACCAGTAGGGGTTCGAAGAAAAGCTAGAACTCAGAGTATATAGATATGATCACTTTTAGGCTTATTTCCCCAACACTATGCAATGTTTAATATGCATATAAGGATTTATTTCAAAAATACTTGAATTATTTTCAGCTAGTGGCTCATATAAGGATTTGGCCAAAAGCTCTGTTCTTTATTGCATTTTAGCCCTTGATCATTTATAACAATCTCAACGTGATTCATATCCTTGTCATTCTGAGGAATATGGAAACTTGTTTTGAGAATGGAATATTTAAGCTCTGTTTTATTAACTTATTATACAGCTAAATAGTGAAAGTTATGTGGGTGCTTAGAGATTTTGGCATTCCATATACTACTATTCTCAAACCCAGCATTGCATCGTAATGATAAGTGTGTGTTATTATCCAACATGTTATCGTATATGTCAACATAATTCGTGGACCTTAACAATTTCTCCTGACTTTTAAATGAAAAGGAGTAGTTTTACACTTCTAGATTACAAGACAATATTTTGATGTTTTTCTAGAAAAACTTTGAGAATTAATCAACCATTTGGATAGACAATACTTTTTGAATATTTTCATATACTTTTTTAAGCTGTTGGCTTTGATGGGGATGTTTGTGAACAGGAAGATGCAAAAAGAGTTGTGTATCAACTTTTTGTCCCCTAATGGATTTCGAACAGGTTTGATACATTTGTAATACTTGGTCACCCTTAAATTTCTGAATGGGTATTAATTAAATTTTGCCTATTAATCTTTATAGTTGTGGATATTGACACTGTAGGTACATTCACAATGTGTTATGAGACACTTAGGTATCTCAAGGAAGGAGCACCGGGAAAGAGTGACTCATCTAGTGGTGGAGTCATATTGAATCAGTGCTATTTTACATTATATAGCTGCTTGGTACAAATCCATTTCTCAGCAGCCAAGGTTCGTTTGCATTAAGCATAGGTTTCACATGTAAAGCAGACATATACATGATTTTATTTTTTGAAAATTTATGTTAAGCACGCTTATACATGTTTTTATTTTTTGAAATTTTACTTATAAAATGTTCCTAATTTTCAGCAAGCAGCTATTGATGCCACTGCAAGAAACTTGGCATTGGAGTGGGGGAGTGGAGTGAGTATGATATTAGAGTGAATGGAATTGCTTCTGGTCTTTTCAGCAATACACCTGGGATGAGTCACCTTGTCCCTATGTTTATCAATAGCCAGGCTAAGAACGTATTGCCTCTTTATAAGGCAGGAGAGGAATGAGATATTGCTATGGCTGTTCTAACTTTCTTCAGATGCAGGTTTCCTATTCTCCTATTTGCAAGATTTTAAATTTACTCAACCACTGTTTCTGATTATGCTTTTTGGCATAGCTTGTTGGTAAAGTACTGCTTTTTTCTACTAAATAATATACTTGGAAACAGTGTTTAATTATACTTGGTAATGTACTGATCTTTTGCTCTCTTTTTTCCCTGGAGAAATTTTAATGTTTGTAAGTGCTTGTTGTACATGTAGATAAATGCATCAATGGAGCTTTTATGATGGTTGATGGATGATTTTGGATGACCAGCCTCGTCGTCCTATTCCAAAAGAGGCAATGAGGCAGCTTTCAAGATTTGTGGACAATAAGGCTACTTCACAGAAAATGCCATTTAGTGAGGTCAATCTCAAAATAGCTTCTCTAAAATTAATTGTTCTGAATCTATAGTATTGTACCAGGTGTTCTTTGGCACAATACTAGAAAACAATTTCTCCATCCTTTTTCTCTTTTTAAATTGATTAATTTGGATGGTGTGGCACATTCATTGAGACTATTAATCTGGTGGAGTTACAGTATTACCTCTTCATTTAATTAGATTGATTAAGGTATCTTATTTATGAATCCAAGGTCTATCTTATTTATGGTTGGTTGTACCACCGTTTTGAGGACCTTTTGATTTAGTCGGTCCTGGGATATTGTGGTGTTATTCTTTTTCAAACTAAAAATAGATCTGAAATTGCAATTTTTTTTTTTTTTGGTGTGTGTCTAATTTGAGCTGAGGAGAATAACAAGGAGAAGGTGCCCTGATGAATCTATATATTTTAATTAAATTGCATGCTCTGTTGGATTGCACTATTATTGATTCTATTAACTTACAGTATCTGGGACTAGAGTTGTAATAGGACTATCCTAGAAAGCATCAAAAGCATTGTTGTTTCTGGTTTGGTAATTTTTATCCGGGATCAACATGTTTGTGTGTCGCTTTAGAATGTGGATAACTTTGTGATCATGATTTTCGCATTTTATAAGAATTTATTCATGGGAACATTGAATTAAGTTAGAGATTGTATTTCAATTCTCATCTTATTTTTGTTCTTTACCAATCATTTTAATTATCATCTTATTTCTGTTTCAGCCTTTTGTTGCTAAAATTTTCTCTGTTGCTCACAGATGACAATGAGTTTTGAAGAGGTCGACATAGTGGTGGTGCAGACAAACTTACATAAGAAATAGAAGATAGAGAGATTTCAGTGTAGACATTGGAAAGAAATGGTGATGGTGGAGACTGGTGGTGTTGCAATTAAAGCAAACAATAATGCATTGGAGGATATGAATACAAAGCCTGCAAGAAAATCCATTAACGTTGTCACTGCCCCAATATGCCAATTCCCATGTTGATCCTGTTCATGTAAACCATGCATGTATATCACTTTTTGTCACTATTTAGGACCTTATCAGCTATGTCCAAATGTATTTGTAATTGCAGTTTAGTTTCGGTGAGAGCTGATAATCTGTCAGAGTTTCCATTAAGAAAGCCAAGTCTCATCAATTTGAATGATCTTTTGTGCTGAGAACTTCTTAACCTTGCAGCTCGTGACCTCCATGGCTAAGCAACCTCAACTTAATTACTCTCTTCCAACTTCCAAGGATTACTGATTGCTGTTTATGTGCTTTGGAGTTTTACTCCCTCTGTAATTATAATTCAATCTTAATTACATGAACATAAGATGCAGGTACTTATTTGTCTGCAGTGTTAATCAATTTAAGCTAAATTTCGTAGTGTTCGATGAAATTCTATTATGTCAACTTCCTTCCGTTAATCACTCTAATTATATTCATGTTTGATAAGACAAATTTATTTATTAGTAGTCTTCACCGTACCATTAATGGTTAATCTTGTAACCACTATTTATACCGAACAACTCTAACTATGAAACTGCACAAGTATATAGATAATATAGTCGATTTATTAATATAAAATATCATATGTGCAGTGGTAAGATTATTACAGCGAATTTCTACTACTTCCTAGTCCCAAAACTACTACGTCTTCTGCTTCCATCGTCATGCATGCTGGTCCGCCATTATTGCCGACAGTGCACTCTCCAGAAGTCCACCCCCTCAACAGGTTGGCCCTCTTACTCTCATCTGCCATTTCCTCCAAAGGTTTTCTATCTAACAATGAAATAATCAACATGACTCCCAACCTACCCCAAAGAGTATCTCCAGCCCAAAGCTCTTTTTCTGACAGTCATTCCGGAAAACTGCAAGTCGGAGATGATAGAAAGTGACTTGCTTTGAAAAACGATCATTCTCTCTTGCCATTGTAGTTGCCCCATGAAGATTGAAGACATTGTTGAGGACAGGAAACAAAGCTTTCAAGATAGCCAATGATTGATTACGGCAGAAGCTTATAAATATGGCTGTGATGCAATCAAGTTTCCATAGTCAGTAGCAATGCTGTTGGATGCTAACATCACGGAAAATTTCTCAAGTCACTTCCAAAACCTGAAGGCTGACAGAATAACTTGAGTTTTCTTCCCAGAGCTCCTGAAAATGAGGAAGGTGTTAGCAAAAGTAAATAGTTAATAAACCAATACAATAAATTTAGAAGGACAATCAATAGTAGATTGGTATTCTACAGCAATTAAACACACATGAACTTTCAAGTTCAAAATTTACCAGTTTTTGCTTCAATATTGGTTATAAAGTTTCTCTAAGTGCTTCAGCAGAAGCTCCAATCCTTGACGATTGTGCCTAAGCCAGAGCTTCTCTCCATGAATATGGCTTGCTTGGGGAGCTTAACTGAGAATTTACCATCTGCCACAAATAACCACTTTCAGGTGTTCCCTGAGGCTGCATGAGAAAGATTCAACAACTCTTTCTGAAAAAGTAGTACATCCTGAGATACATTTAGACCTACAGATTTCTATATTCTAATATATTGAGAATTGCACCAAATACTACTGACGGAAATGAATTGCTAATCAATGCAGATGAGGATGAATTCAGAATCAAATGAACAGCTAAAACATACAGGGGACGCAATGTTAATTAGCTGGTCATTTAAAGCATTTAAAGCCAGCTGATAAATGGCAGATTTTACGCTTTTAAAAGCATTTAAAGCCAGCTAATAAATGCCGGATTTCATGAGCTGATAAATGCCAGATTTTACGCTTTTAAAAGCATTTAAAGCCATGATAAATGCCAGATTTCATGCCTTACAGCTTTATCTTTTAATTTCTAGCTGTATAGTTTTGTATATGGTAGTTTAGCTAGTTTAGAGGATACAATTCAGCTTGTATTTATTTTAGCTGTTTTATAGGCTAGAGTTAAGCTTGTATACTGACTATATAATGGGAAATTCTCCACTGAGGGAAGACACAATTTTTTGTGGCACAAAGTCTTTTAAGTTTTGTCACGCAATAGTTTCTTGAACTAAAGTGGTATAATTAACTCACTTGAACTGATCCCGTTCCAGTGACTGAACCAGCTCCTCTCAGACACAGTACTCGTGTTCGAAGACCCCCAGATAGGTTTGGTTTTACCCCTCCTTTATCCTTAACAGCCACCTTGTCTTCTATTTCTATTCCTTCATCTTATAAACAGGCAATGGAGCATGAATGTTGGAGGAAAGCTATTGAAACAGAATTACTTGCACTTGAAGAAAACCAGACTTGGGATGTTGTTCCATGTCCCCATCATGAAACCTCTTGGCAGTAAGTTAGTGTTTTCTATCAAGCCGTTCCGATGGATCAATAGATCGTTACAAGGCTAGGTTGGTGGTGTTTGGCAACAACCAAGAGTATGGCCTAGATTATGATGAGA
Source organism: Rhamnella rubrinervis (assembly GCA_007844105.2). Classification (NCBI taxonomy): domain Eukaryota; kingdom Viridiplantae; phylum Streptophyta; class Magnoliopsida; order Rosales; family Rhamnaceae; genus Rhamnella; species Rhamnella rubrinervis. The sequence continues at coordinate 186,610 of CM017585.2, forward strand.
CCTTCGCACCGGTTGCCAAAATGACAATCGTGCAAACCATCCTAGCTATTGCTGCATCTCAAGCATGGTCCTTACATCAAATGGATGTCAAGAACGCATTCTTACATGGTGATCTCAAGGAGGAAGTTTACATGAAACTTCCTACGGTATGTCTACATCCTCACCTAATGATGTTTGTAAACTAAAGCGTTCTTTGTATGGTTTGAAGCAAGCAGAGTATGGTTTGAAAAGTTTAGTTCCAGCTCCTAGGCTTTTCTTTCACTTTCAGTCGATGCGACTCCTCTCTCTTTCTACAAAGGACACCTAAGGGGATAGTTGTTCTTCTTGTTTATGTGGATGATATCGTTATCCTGGTTCGATTTGGAGGCCATCTCAAAATTCAGAAATTATTACATTCTACCTTCCACATGAAAACCTTGGCCACCTAACCTACTTCTTGGGATTAGAGGTGCATTATCGGCAACAAAGTCTCTTTTGAATCAACACAAGTATATCAAGATCGATTCAATTAGCGGGACTCACGAGACACTTCTTACATTTGAAACCCCATGGAAATTAATGTGAAATATCGGCGTGGCGAAGGGGAGCTTCTTAAAAATCCTACTCTTTATCGGAAGCTGGTTGGAAGTCTCATTTATCTCACTATCACCCGACCGGACATCTCTTATCTTTGTTCTTGTCGGTAAGTTCATGCAAGCCCTCGACATCTCCACTTATCGCAGTTCAGCGCATTATTCGATACATCCATGGCACCCCAATGCGTGGCTTGTTCTTCCCTATCGGATCTTAAGCTTCACTACAAGCCTTGGCGATCTGATTGGGTTGGTTGTCCGAACACTAGGAAATCTACTCTTGGATGGTGTATGTTTCTTGGTGATGCTCTTATTTCTTGGAAATTCAAAGCAAGACTCTCTCAAGTCCTCGGCGAGGCCAAATATCGCGCAATGTCGCTACATGCTCGAGATCATTTGGTTGCGTGGTCTACTACGAGCTTGGTTTTCCCCGAGTTCACCTACTCCATTACATCGACAATACTAGTGCAATCCAAATTCGCTAATCACATTTACCACGAGCGAACAAAGCACATAGAGTTTGTCACTCCATCCGTAGGCCTTTGAGCGGCAGTTATCACCCTCCACATATATCCACGGCTTCTGTTGCGGATATCTTCACTAAATCCATGACCGCGTCGTGACATCATTTTACGGTTAACAAATTGATGCTTGTAGATTTACCACATCAATTTGAGAGATGTTAATTAGTTGGTCATTTAAAGCATTTAAAACCGGTGATAAATGCGATTTTACGCTTTTAAAAGCATTTAAAGCCAGCTAATAAATGTCGGATTTCATGAGCTGATAAATGCAGATTTTACGCTTTTAAAAGCATTTAAAGCCATGATAAATGCAGATTTCATGCCTTACAGCTTTATCTTTTAATTTCTAGCTGTATAGTTTTGTATATGGTAGTTTAGCTAGTTTAGAGGATACAATTCAGCTTGTATTTATTTTAGCTGTTTTATAGGCTAGAGTTAAGCTTGTATACGACTATATAATGGGAAATTCTCCAGAGGAAGACACAATTTTTTGTGGCACAAAGTCTTCTAAGTTTTGTCACGCAATAGTTTCTTGAACTAAAGTGGTATAATTAACTCACTTGAACTTCTTAGCTTGACGATTCAGACAGATAATTGTTTACAGCAGGAGAAAGTCTCCCAGAGTACTTGCAGAAATGTCCATCGCCAACAGGACTGCGAGAACTACTGCCCATAAGCGTGCCATCAGCAGGTTTTCTGTGTTGTAAAATGCATCTAACCCTATTAGTAAAGCAAAATATGAATAAAAGGAAGGATAATCAGTAACCTATACCAGAACATTAAGTGACCACCAGACACAATCACTTGATCAAAGGGAAAGAACTTCAACAATATGCAACCTCAAAAAGAATTAGGCATTCCTCCATGAGTTTGAAAAACAATGTAGTTTCGAGCTATGCTCACTTGTCACGCCTTCACAAGTGATTCATCATCAAGATTGCAGACAATATGCAAAATTAACTATAATAACTTTGCTTGTCAATAGCATTGAGATTGTAGACAACAGGAATTTCGTTTAAAATCTGTAAATCAACATCGCTAGTTAAGAAAATTGATTGAATACAGAATACTGAACAATCAAATAACAACATATGAATAGAAAATTGATTATAACCAAATACACATCTTAACATTCTATTGCAAAATAGGAAAAGTAAAACAATTGTAGGCAGGACACACTTGACAACTTAAATAACTCTTCACTTTCGGCCAATAAGTGGGAAATACAGCTGTGCAATATACAGCTTATTTTCAGGCTTTTGGTATCGAGCATCAAACTCATGCTTGCACAAGAGAACTACCAGAATTCTAGCTGCCTACAGAAAGAAGTCCAAGAATTAGAACACAACAAAAGTACATAAGCAAATCCCGTCCAACAATTTTATCCAAATCCATGTCAAATATTGATACCTCCCTGATGCTTCTTGATATGACTCCACTGTGTAATAAGTTTATCCCAACCGTGGTATTTATTCAATTGCTATAGAAATTTACCAGCAAGTACCAATTAGAACTCCATTTTTCCTCGCACTAAGAAGGACTATATTCAATTACTGCTTGATAATTATATCTATGTAGTTGCTGAAGCATACTCAGAGTATCATAGTCTACCAAATCGGTGCATCAGCTTATCTAAATCCAATCTTACTCCTTTTTCTCTCCCTCATGTCTTATTGAATTGAATCAAATAAACAACATGACTCAAATCAAAGGGAAGGTGTACAAGACTACATCTTCATACACAAGGTCAGTGCAGGTTATTGAATCTAAGCTCACCTTTGCTCGAACAGACAAGTCATCAAAGTCCTAGGTAAGGAAAAGCTCTTGAATTAAGACAGATGAGAGGTAACCCCTACAACATGAATGTATACTCTGTCAAGAACTTATAATTTTCCTAAATAGAAATTTATGTTACATGATAATAATATCCGAGAATTCAAAATTATGACATCCACTAAGTTGGACAGTTCTAGGTGTCAAGTAAGCATAGGCTTCCAGATAATTTTGGACAGTCTTCTAAATAAAGCTCCTTTAGTTGAGGGAAAGCAACTTTATCTCCTCCAGTAAATGACCTCTCTTGCCATTCCTGCATCTATTTTAACCAACCCACCAAATTCCATGATACAGAGTTTATTGAAAATGTTAGCTGTCCTAGTGGTGGTAACAAACAGTAGTTTCTACATCTTCCAGGTACATCTGTTCTATGTTACAAAATGAATGATCTTCCACCCATTTGAAACTATGCGCCTCTATAACATTTTATTTGGAGTACCATTAGGTTTGTGTAGTTGCCGCATTAAGTATCTCTCTGTGTTTGGGGGCAATCATCAAAATTAGAGTCCCAAGAAAAATGGTAACTCAGTGAGACACATTTTGTCCTTCAAATTTCCCATCAAGATGTCCAAAAATCTATGACATTTTCAAGACCAGAAATTCAAAGTGTTCCATGCAAAAGTTGAAGACATTGTAACTGGTAGATCCAGTACTATCTTTTCCCAAAATGAAACCTGATAGTGTCTGCAAATCTTTCAAATTACCCATTTATAATGGCATCTCTTCAAAACCTGCCGATGTAATGTCAAGATGGCGCAGTTTGATTAACCTTCCCATGTTGGTTGGTACCCGCCTAAGCTTTTCACATCCCTTTAAAAGTAATGTATGCAAATTATACGGAGTACAAACCGTGTTAGGCATCTCCTCGATTATAGTGTCAGATAAATCAAGTCCTCTAGTAACTTCAAATTCCCAATTGACTTTGGCAACTCTTCAATGACACATCTATGTAAAGACAGCACTCTTAAACCTGTTAATGTTGGCAACAAGTTCGTCATTACCAAATTCATCGATGCAAAGCAAGTATAAGGGGAAGCATATTTTGATGATAAGAAAAGGTACGAAAAGCATATTAAAGCCATCTATGTTTTCTTTCACATGTGATGCATGAAGAATCTTACTTAGAATCTTATCTGAGTTCCTATCATCAAACCTCAAACAAAATTCTCCAACTATTGATGCAGCTAAATTGATCACAAGATCATGCATTATAAAACACACTGATTTATCCAAAGTTGATGATTGTTGAAAAAATAATAATAATAATAATAATAAAATAGTAACACCCAGAAAAGAATGTTATATAGAGTACAGTTATTGAACACAACTTGTGTTGCAACATATATCATATTTTTACTAGTTCCGTTGTAACAGTAAAGTTTTATTAATTACATGTAAATATTTGTTTAATATTCTTTTCCTGGTCTAGAGCATAGTTGCTGAATTCCATTTAACAATGTCAATAACATACACCATTACACGTTATAGTACTAGGAAATAGATAAGGTTCCTGACAAAATAAATAAAAACACTTACAAAAGCAAACAGAAACAACCAAAGAGCTTTCACAGCTGCTGGCTTTTTCCAGTGTTTTGGGAAGCCTACATTAATCTGTCACCCTTTTGGAGATCCAGATTAAATAATAACTACATTGATCACCGGACATATTAGGGTTTTCAGTAATTCGGCAGAATGTGTATAAAGTTTTTCCGTTGATTTTCTTTATATCTCAAAATGTCTTCTTGTAGCCAAAAGGATTTTGGGCGGCGAATCTGAATGACTACTGTCTCAACTGAAGCAGCAATCTCAAGTACAAACAACACAATCTCAAGTTCATTTCTACTTCCAATAAAATCGATCAACTCCACCTCCTTAAGGTGTTGATGTGAATAATATTGCCACTTGGCATTTGCTAATGCCTTCACTTTCTCGGCCATCTTTATGGGACACTGTCTCACAACAAAATGCTCAGCCAAATAAATGCTCAATCCCAATCACACAATTATAACTTGATTAAAAAAAGAAAGAGAGATTTTACTCTACATTACCATTATGACTAATAGAAAATACCTGAAACTCCATCTATCTATTCTTAACCTTCTCTCTTATGTGTACCACCTGCCACAAAGACAAGATCTTGTCAATATCATAAGTTTCTAATACCATACATATAATATGGATAATTTTACAGTATTTAAACAAGAAAACTATTCAAATAAATTATTCCTAATTAAAGCTAGCACTGACCTTGATTGACAATTTCTGTAAGAAAGGAGCTGTCTTTACCAGGGCACACGTCCACAAGTGATGCAATCTTTGGCTTCCAATGTAGAACCATATAGGGCAAGGAGAAAAGATTTCAATTTGCAAATGCTCAACATTACTCAGTTCAGGAAGTTGATGGGAGAAGTCAAAAGTTTGGCAAATTGTAGTAGCGACCTAGTTTAGCCATTTTAAACACATACACAAGAATTAACCTCAACTGATTATATACACACACATATGCATATACCATATACAAAAAGAAGAGTGGATGTAACACAAAATTAACATCACTTTCGAGAAACCAATTGCAAGTGTCTTGTTGACTTGGCAGAATTGAGGCAGCATTTTCAGCAAATAGTCGAACATGTTATATCTGCAGACGTTCATAAAAGAATGGAGGGTGCGAAAAGCTGCGTGACAGAGACTTGGAGCATACAAGTTGAGGTGTACAAGACAACCACGTACAGACAAGATAATAGTATTCAGATTTGGGGCAGATATGTGGAAGTTTTGCAGATGATATAAAATATTATCTCCAAATGCTTCAAATTTGGAGCATCAGCAACTTCCAGTTTGTGAAGTTTCTGAGAATAATTCAGACAAAAGCGTTCAATAAATGGCGAGTTGGAGAATAAGCACTCAATTGCCTTATCAGCGACATTCACTCCGCTGAGTACAAATCCTTGAGCCAATACAACCTGATAGCACTAGGGGAGCTAGAAAACAATAATAAGATGTAGTATCTTTCATACGGAAAAAAACTTCTCATATCTTCTATATCAAAATCCAACTTGAGCTTTTTCACTTGTTTTACGGAGGAAAATTCAACCCATTTATCAATATCATCAGAATATTGCGAATCCAAAGGGAGACAAATTGTCAACTCCTCCATACTAGTAGTTGTTGTCTCATGCAATTTCACAAGGCCATTCACAAAATTCACTTTCGCTTTAACCTCACTCATTTCATGAGGCCTAAAGTCGTATGGATTATTCCTCCAAGAAATTTCCAACTTAGGCATGTTCATCCACAGATTTTTCCATCGCCGAGAGAGAACGGTCGTTCTTATTGCTTCCTCCAGTGACAGAAAACACAAAATCCATACTAGAATTTCATCCGGCAAGTCATTGATGCATGGATCATCCTGATTTAAAAAAAAAAAATAGAAATAACAGAAAAATACACATCATCAATACCAGAGCTGTCAGTATCCTAATTTTGTTACAAAAGTTTTTAGGGGTGTATGCAATCAAGACGTTTTAAAAACTTCTATGAAATTGCAAAGGTTGAGTGTATTCAGTAAGTCTCTGAAAATAATGGAATATTCAAATTAAGACTTATTAAAAGATCATGAAAGTCGTTAAATGACCTTTAAAACAGACAACCTTCCCAAGACTTTTCTGTAAAATCTTTCCAAAAAAAAAAAATCATGTTTTATGCTCCCACACTCTCCCTCAAATATTTTTATACACCTTTTAGCCGGATCAATGACTCTCCCTCAGACTGTACATTTTTTTTTTTGCTAACTAGCAAATTTATAATTACATTAAAACTTCTATCCACTCTTTAACATGCAAAACAACATAAAGAATCAATATAATCCATTCTATCCTCTCTTTAGCATGCAAAACAACATAAAGGATCAATATAATCCATCTCATCCATTTACCTCCCCTCCCCCCTCCCCCTCCCCCTCCCTTACTCCCCCTCCAACCAAACATAGCCTTAAAGCCTATAAAAATCAATAGAATTTTTTTAACTCTACAGAAGCTATAAGTGTATCAAGAGTTTTTATAAGCCAAGAATACAACAAAGCCTTTTCAATATTTCAATAATAAAAATCTAAAAATCCTATAATGATTTCTTTTTCAATACCTCATTTAAATTAAATTCCTCCAAATCTAAGATTGCATAAAAATATACATGCCGTCAATATCCTATTTTTTGTTATAAAAATTGGATCTTTTCGATATCTAACGGATTAAAAATTCTAGATCCTACCAAAAAAAAAATTGCAGATAAATAATAATAATAACAACAAGAGCTAAGGAAGAAAGAGGGTGACTTTGCCTTTCCTCTCCTTGTCATCTTTTCTACCAACTTTTCGAGTGTTAGATTGTTAGTATGAGCAACAGGCGCGCGTAGGGAAGGCTGAATCTTATCTGATCAGGAAGTTCGATTGAAGAGCAAAAAGGGAGCAAGCAAAATAAATATAATTTTAGAGAAGTTAAATTATAATGAAAAGATCCAAACTTTCTTCAGCCACCTTACTCGTCGGCTGGTTATTTTTTACGATGTATATTTATAGAGAGAGAGTGTCCGTGTGTATCATTATCTGGTCGGGTGTTGTCCTAGTATCTTTCAAATTCAAAGTGTCTGCATCTGAGAGATCTGAATCGTTCGTTATATCCAACGGTTTACTTTAGACAAAAAAACATGAAAGTTTTCTAATTTGAAATATAAAGATCTGAGCCGTTGGCTGTAACGATTGGCTCAGATGTATAAGTCTTGACGGTTTAGTTTATCATGAGAATTCCAGATATTATAATTCTAATGGGGATGGGAATCGAAGTATTTCGACGTGGTTTATTTTCCTATTATATATGATATTATGTTCCGTTATTATTTTAGCAATTAAATAAAGGATGGTTTAATATACGTTTAAAGGATGTCGTGGCTTTATATTTATATGAGTTACCAAATGCAATATATATATATATATATACACGTCTCAGATGGATTTAAAAGTTTTAAAATGATATAAATAATACCTGCAATATATATAGTATTAAATTTACAAAGATCGTTGTATGATCTAAATCATTCCAAATGCATGTGTTACTATTATATGAGAGAATATCTTCTAAAGTAGGGTTATGTGAATAAATGAAATATATTATAATTTATTCATTAAAAGATCACATAATGACTTTGTTATTTATTGTAGTATATTTAGATGATATAAATATCATTATGACTTCAAAAGAGCTTGTGAAAGCTTATTCCTACCTTTTTTGGATGGGGACCAATTTGGACAATGACTGGTCGAATCAGGGTGGAAGGTGTATATTATTTGCATAGTAAGCCAGAAGAGTTGTAAACTTAATATACACGAACTAGTGAAGATTAATAAAATTAATATCCACTGAATTTGCTCAATAATAATCTTGCAGATTATCAACTAAGTCACTATCTATTGTTATTTTTTAGAAATATGTATATATAATAGACATGTGTAAATTTAGAGGGTTGTTTTCATAAGGGGGAGTGAACAATTCATCAACCCAGTAGGTTGAGCCCATAAGGTTTATCACTGTACTCTTTTTCCTTAATCAAGTTTTTGTTACAAAGGGTTTTCTTAATTAAAAGTTCTAATAAGGCAACTTTGTGCATTGCAAATAATATATGGACATGCACTATTTTCCCTTAGCTGATTTTTCCCATTGGGTTTTCTAGTAAGTTTTTTAATGAAACATATATGTGGCACAGTAGTGTCCAAGGAAGATTACTATAAAATATACAAATTTAATGTGGACATTATTAAATTTATTGGACTTAAATAATATAAGAGGTTTTAATTAGACTGAATTAAATCTAAAATATTCCCATTACGATATATATAGTAAACTCTAACCTTTATTTATTTTCCATAAATAAATAATAATATGATCTCAATTTTTTTCCCATGTTTCTCTTTTCTTTACTATTTATTGCTGATTTTATAAAAGTAATTAATTAATAACCAATTGTTAAGAAAGAATATGGTGCCGCATGTGTTAATCATCAATAATACTTATAAGTTTATGAACAAGCTGCTTGGACTCCCATATCTAGCTTGGTCAGTATGATACTGTGAGACTTTTATCGTCTTAATTAGACCAAATTTGATTCTTGGATAGACCAGTTACACACAAAAAGCTGCTTGGACTCCCATCCCTGTTAGAATTATAATATCTGAAATTCTCATAATATACGAAACCGTCAGGACTCGATAGATCTGAGCCATTAGTTACATCCAACGGCTCATATCTTTATATTTAAAAAAAAAAAAAAATTATCAGCTTTATATTTCAAAGAATAAAAATTTGAAAAATTTTGTTTTTGTTTTTGTTTTTTTTTTTTTCTCTCTCAAAGTAAACCGTCGGATATAACTAACGGTTCAGATCTCTCAGATGCAGACCATTTGAATTTTGAAAGATATTAGGACAACACCGACCAGATAATGATACACGCACACTCTCTCCCTATAAATATAAACCATGAAAACTAAGAAGCCGACTAGTAAGGTAGCTGAAGAAAGGTTGGATATTTTCCTTATCATTGATTCTCTAAAATTATATTTATCTTGCTTCGTACTCTATTTGCTCTTCAATCGAACTTCCTGTTCAAATAAGATTCAGCCTTCCCTACGCACACCTGTTGCTCATACTAACAATCCAACACTCGAAAAGAAAGATAGATGGGAAGTAGAGAATTAGTAGGAAAGATGACAAGGGGAGGAAAGGTAAAGTCATCCTCTTTCTTCTTTACTTATTATTATTATTATTATTATTATTTATCCGTTACTTTTTTTTTGTAGGATCTAGATTTTCAACCCGTTAGATATTGAAAAGCTTCAACTTTTGTTAAAAAAAAAATAGCATCTTGACGGCATGTATATTTTTATGCAATCTTAGATTTGTAAGGATTTATAGAATCAATTAATAGGATTTTTAGATTTTTATTACTTGAGATATTGAAAAGCTTTGGTGTATTCTTGACTTATAAAAACTTTTGATACACTTGTAACTTTTATAGAGTTAGATAAAATTCTATTGATTTTTATAGACTTAAGAATTTCAAACCAAATTTATATAAAGTACTTGAATAAAATTAATAGATGGCTATGTTTAGTTGGAGAGTGGATGAGGATAGGTAAACGGATGGGATGGATTATATTGATCCCTTTATGTTGTTTTGCATGTTAGGAATGAAGGAGACGATAGAAGATTTCAATGTAATTATAAATTTACTAGTTAGCGGAAAAAGTGTACAACCTGAGGGAGTGTCATTGATCCGGCCAAAAGAAAGTGTTCAAAAATCTTTGAGGGAGAGTGTGGGAGGATAAAACATGATTTTTTTTTTGGAAAGATTTTACTGAAAAGTCTTGAAAAGGTCGATCTGTTTTGAAAGTCATTTAATATTTTGAATATCCAGACTTTCATGATCTTCTAAAAAGTTTTAATTGCATATGCCATTATTTTCATAGACTTATTGAATACACTCAAACTTTGCAATTTCATAAAGGTTTTTAAAACGTCTCGATTGAATACACTCTTAAAATTTTGTTACAAAATTTTAAGAGTGTATTCAATCAACGCTTTAATATTGATCTTTGTTATTTATCTTTTCTAAAAAATCAGGATGATGTTTGCATCAATGAGTTGCCGGATGAAATATTGGTATTGATTTTGGGTTTTCTGTCACTGGAGGAAGCAATAAGAACGGTCGTTCTCTCTCGGCGATGGAAAAATCTGTGGATGAACGTTCCTAAGTTCGAAATTTCTTTGAGGAATGATCCATACGTCTTTAGGCCTCATGAAATGAGTGAGGTTAAAGCGAGTGAATTTTGTGAATGACATTATGAAATTGCATGAGACAACAACTACTTGTTTGGAGGAGTTGACAATTTGTCTTCCTTTGGATTCAAAATATTCTTATGATATCAATAAATGGGTTGAAGTTGCCGCTGTAAAATGAGTGAAAAAGCTCAAGTTGGATTTTGATATAGAAGATATGAGAAGTTTTCTTTTGGGTATGAAAGATACTTCAGCTTATTATTGTTTTCTAGCTCCCCTAGTCCCATCGGGTTGTATTGGCTCAAGGATTTGTATCTCAGGGAGTGAATGTGGTTGATAAGGCAATTGAGTGCTTATTCTCCAACTTCGCCGTTTATTGAACGCTTTTGTCTGCATTATTCTCAGAAACTTCACAAACTGGAAGTTGCTGATGCTCCAAATTTGAAGTATTTGGAGTTAATATTTTGTGATAATCTGGAACACTTCCAAATATCTGCCCCAAATCTGAATGCTATTATGTTGTCTGTACGTGGTTGTCCTGTACACCTCAACTTGTATGCTCCAAGTCTCTGTCACACAACTCTTCGCACTGTCCATTCTTTTATGAATGTCTGCAGATATAACATGTTCGACTATTTGGTGAAAATGCTGCTGCAATTCTGTCAAGTCAACAAGACACTTACAATTGGTTTCTCGAGTGATGTTAGTTTTTGTGTTATATCCACTTTTCTTGTTTTGTATACGGTATATGTTTTTGTGTATATATAGATACATATATACTCATGCATATATAGGTATATATGTATATATAATCAGTTGAGGTTAATTCATGTGTATGTGTTTATAATGGCTAAACCAGGTGGCTATTACAATTTGTGAAACCTTTGACTTCTCCCATCAACTTCCTGAATTGAGAACTGTTGAGCATTTGCAAATTGAATTTATCACTCTTCGCCCTCTATGGTTTGATGTTCGAAGCCAAAGATTGCATCACCTATGGCTGTGTGCCCTGTTACAGACAGCTCCTTTCTTGCAGAAATTGTCAATCAAGGTCAGTGCTAGCTTTAATTACGAATGGTTTCTTTGAATAGTTTTCTTGTTATTCATAATATATATATATATATATATATATATGGCATGAGAAAATTATGATATTGACTACCTCGTCTTTGAGGCAGGTGATGCACATAAGAGATACGGTTAGCAGTAGACATATGGAGTTGCAGGTATTTTCTATTAATCATAATGGCAATGTAGAGTAAAATCTTCATTTTTTTTTACTTGATCAAGTTATAATTGTGTGATTGGGTGTTTATTTGGCTGAGCATTTTGTTGCGAGACAGCGTCTTGATAAAGATGGCGCCGAGAAAGTGAAGGCATTAGCAAATGGTAAGTGGCAATATTATTCACATCAACACCTTAAGGAGGTGGAGTTGATCGATTTCGTTGGAAGTAGAAATGAACTTGAGATTGTGTTGTTTGTACTTGAGATTGCCGCTTTAGTTGAGAAAGTAGTCATTCGTATTTGCCGTCCACAATCCTTTTGGATACAACAAGACATTTTGAGATATAAAGAAAATCGACGTGAAATACTTTCTACGGGTTCTACTGAATTACTGAAAACCCTAATACGTTCGGAGATCAATGTAGTTATTATTTAATCTGGATCTCCAAAAACCTTCCCGGAAGGCCAATTCATAAAGGTGACAGATTAATGTAGGCTTCCCAAAACACTGGAAAAGCCAGCATGGTTGTTTCTGTTTGCTTTTGTTAATATTTTTATTTATTTATCAGGAACCTTATCTATTTCTTAGTACTATAACGTGTAATAGCGTATCAAGTTTCATTAATAATATTGAGCCAAGCATTGGCGTACTTAAGTTGTCATTGGCATTGTCAGATGGAAATCAGCAACTATGCTCTAGACCAAGAAAAAAATATTAATCAAGTATTTACATATATTTAATGAAACTTGATTGTTACAATGGAACTAGTAGAGACATGATATGTGTTGCAACAAGTTGTGCTGAATAACTGTGCTCTATGTGAGGCACTTGGGGGTGTGGCTTAGCGGTAAGGTAGTCGAGCTTTTACACTCACTTGTGGGAGTTGGAATTCAAATTATAGCAAGTCCATCAAGGTTTTAGAGCATCTCCAAAGGGCTCTTTAAATCTTTAATATTCTTTATTTTAGAGAGTAAATGATTAAAAAGAAGTTCCAACAAACTCTTTATATTATATATTTAAAATAAAGAGTAAAGTTTGACTTCCAAATGTAGAGCCAAACTACTCTCTTCATAATAAATATACTTTTCAATTAATATTGCACAACTTTCAACTACTATTTGCATTTAATTTTGCACATTTTATATAATATTTATATTTTGCTTAATTATAAACTAAAAAATAAAATGAATAGATCATAATTATGCATTAAAAATAATAAAATAAAGATTATGATAAAGAGTCTATTGGATTTGTCTAATAAATTTACCTCTTTACTTCTAAAGATGCTTTTTATTTTAAAAAAAATGCTCTTTACTATATAGAGTAGTGTTGGAGATGCTCTTAGGTGTATTCAATAATAAGGTTTTATTTCTTAACAAAATTTTGGATTTAAAAATTTTCACATTAAAGTCTTTTTTTATTCATAAAAAAAAAACTATACTCCAAGTAGAGTTTTGAAGAAGCAAGCTAGAACTCAGAGTACATAGATATGATCACTTTTAGGTTTCTTACCCCAACACTATGCAAAGTTTAATATGCATATAAGGATTTATTTCAAAAAAGACTTGAATTATTTTCAGCTAGTGGCTCATATAAGGATTTGGCCAAAAGCTCTGTTCTTTATTGCATTATAGACCTTGATCATTTATAACAATCTCAACGTGATTCGTATCCTTGTCATTCTGAGGAATATGGCAATTTGTTTTGAGAATGGAATATTTAAGCTCTGTTTCTATTAACTTATTATACGGCTAAATAGTGAAAGTTATGTGGGTGCTTAGAGATTTGGACATACTACTACTATTCTCAAACCCAGCATTACATCGTAATGATAAGTGTGTGTTATTATCCAGCATGTTATCGTATATGTCAACATAATTCATGGACCTTAACAATTTCTCCTAACTTTTTAAATGAAAAGGAATTGTTTTTACACTCCTAGATTACAAGACAATATTTTTAATGTTTTTTCTAGAAAAACTTTGAGAATTAATCAACCATTTGGATAGACATACTTTTTGTCTATTTTCATTTTTTTTTTTAGGCCGTTGACTTTGATGGGGATGTTCGTAAACAGGAAGATGCAAAAAGAGCTGTGGAATCAGCTTTTTGCCCCCTAATGGATTTCAAACAGGTTTGATATATTTGTAACACTCAGTCACCCTAAAATTTCTGAATGGGTATTAATTAAATTTTGTCTATTAATCCTTACAGTTATGGATATTGACACTGTAGGTACATTCACAATGTGTTATGAGGCACTTAGGTATCTCAAGAAAGGAGCACCAATAAGTGCTACTTTACACTATATAGCTACTTGGTATCAAATCCATTTCTCAGCATCCAAGGTTTGTTTGCATTAAGCATAGGTTTCACATGTAAAGCAGACATAAACATGATTTTATTTTTTGAAATTTTATGTTAAGCATACGTATACATGTTTTTATTTTTTGAAATTTAACGTATAAAATGTTCCTAATTTTCAACAAGCAGCTATTGATGCCACTGCAAGAAACTTGGCATTGGAGTAGGGGAGTGGGAGTGAGTATGATATTAGAGTGAATGGAATTGCTTCTGGTCTTTTCGGTGATACACCTGAGATGAGTAACCTTGTCCCTATGTTTATCAATAGCCAGGCTAAGAACTTATTGCCTCTTTATAAGGCAGGAGAGGAATGAGATATTGCTATGGCTGTTCTCCTACCTTTCTTCAGATGCAGGTTTCCTATTCTCTTATTTGCAAGATTTTAAATTTACTCAACCACTGTTTCTGATTATGCTTTTTGGCATAGCTTGTTGGTAAAGTAGTGTTTTTTTCCACTAAATCATATACTTGGAAACAGTGTTTAATTATACTTGGTAATATACTGATCTTTTGCTCTCTTTTTTTCCCTGGAGAAATTTTAATGTTTGTAAGCGCTTGTTGTACATGTAGATAAATTCATCAATGGAGCTGTTATGGTGGTTGATGGATGATTTTGGATGACCAGCCTCGTCGTCGGATTCCGAAAGAGGCAATTAGGCAGCTTTCAAGATCTGTGGACAATAAGGCTACTTCAGAGAAAATGCCATTTAGTGAGATCAATCTCAAAATAGCTTCTCTAAAATTAATTGTTCTGAATCTATAGTATTGTACCAGGTATTCTTTGGCACAATAATAGAAAACAATTTCTCCATCCTTTTTTCTCTTTTTAAATTGATGAATTCGGATGGTGTGGCACATTCATTCAGACTATTAATCTGATGGAGTTACAGTAGTACCTCTTCATTTAATTAGATTGATTAAGGTCTATCTTATTTATGAATCCAAGTTCTTATCTAATTTATGGTTGGTTGTACCACCGTTTTGAGGATCTTCTTGATTTAGTAGGTCCTGGGATGTTGTGGTGTTGTTCTTTTTCAAACTAAGAAATAGATCTGAAATTGCAAATTTTTTTTTTTTTGGTGTTTGTCTAATTTGAGCTGAGGAGAATAACAAGGAGAAGGTGCCCTGATGAATCTATATATTTTAATTAAATTGCATGCTCTGTTGAATTGCACCATTATTGATTCTATTAACATAAAGTATCTGGGACTAGTGGTATAGACTATAGACATTGCTGAGTTGTAATAGGAATGTCCCTGAAAGCATCAAAAGCATTGTTGTTTCTGGTTTGCATTAGAATGTGGATAACTTCATAGTGTGATCATGATTTTCTCATTTTATAAGAATTTATTCATGGGAACATTGAATTAAGTTAGAGATTGTATTTAAATTCTCATCTTATTTTTGTTCTTTACCAATCATTTTAATTATCATCTTATTTCTGTTTCCGCGTTTTGTTGCTAAAATTTTCTCTGTTGCTCACAGATGACAATGAGTTTTTGAAGAGGTCGACATAGTGATGTAGACAAACTTACATGAGAAATAGAAGATAGAGACAGATTTCACTTTAGTGGTGTAGACATTGGAAAGAAGTGGTGATGGTGGAGACTGGTGGTGTTACAATTAAAAGCAAACAATGCATTGGAGGATATGAATACAAAGCCTGCAAGAAAATCCATCAACGTTGTTACTGCCCCAATATGCCAATTCCCATGTTGATCCTGTTCATGTAAACCATGCATGTATATCACTTTTTTGTCACTATGTAGGACCTTATCAGCTATGTCGAAATGTATTTGTAAATACAGTTTAGTTTCGGTGGGAGATGATACGCTGTCAGAGTTTCCATTAAGAAAGCCAAGTCTCATCCATTTGAATGATCTTTTGTGCTGAGAACTACATGTTCTTATTTTTGCAGCGCATGACCTCCATGGCTTAACCTCAACTTAATTACTCTCTTCCAACTTCCAACTTCCAAGGATTACTGATTGCTGTTTATGTACCTTGGAGTTTTACTCCCTCTGTAATTATAATTCAATCTTAATTACATGAACATAAGATGCAGGTACTTATTTGTCTGCCGTGTTAATAAATTTTAAGCTAAATTTCGTAGTGTTCAATGAAACTCTATTATGTCAACTTCCTTCCGTTAGTCACTCTAATTATATACATGCTTCACCGTACCATTAATGGTTAATCTTGTAACCACTATTTATACCGAACAACTCTAACTCTGAAACTGCACAAGTATATAGATAATAGAGTAGTCAATTTATTAATATAAAATATCATATGTACAGTGAGAAGAGTATTACAGCGAATTTCCACTACTTCCTAGTCCCAAAACTACTACGTCTTCTGCTTCCATCTTCATGCATGCTGGTCCTCATTAGACGATATACCAACTGGTTAAATAAAAAAACAAAAGTGCATCATCTTCCCTTAAAAATACCCGTTTTAAATTTTAACCAAACTACCTTAATTGCCATTTTGTCCCCTTTCATTGATTGTGAGTCAGCTTCTACTCATTCACCTTATAAATACTTATGTAAAATGTCACTTCTAAACCATTACTTCACTCAGTTCTCAATTCCCTTTCGTTACTACCATTATTTGATGTTGGAGACCTTTTATTGGTTTGTCTCTCTCGGAGTTATCTGCCATTATAAGCCTTTGTTTCTTAAATTTTCAATTTGGTACCTATTCCTTGACCTCAAACTTTATGCAAGCCATAAATTTATGAAGGAATTTGTTTAACTAGTTTTTTCTTCTTTGAGCCTATGACGGGTTGGACAAGGTCTCACATCTTATCATTTTAAGCTTTTCAAAACTAATTCCCCAAACATTAATGTTGTTTGCTCTGTTTGAAACACATTTCGATCCATTTTTGCTCACTCCAGCATGTTCATAATTTGAATTTGGCATTCCCATTTGATTTTTGTATTGTTTGATCACTTTCATGATTCTAGAATTTGAATAGCTGTCTTGTTAATTTCATAGCTTATATGCATTAGAAACCACTTGAGCCTTTGTGCATTGGATTAAAAGCGTTGTCCCTTTTTATTTTTTATTTTTTATCATTGTTATTATTTTTTTTTTTGAGAAAGCAATATATTTTCATGACAACCAAAATATAAGAATAAAGCAATCTAATTAATTAAGATGTAATATTGTAAATCTGTCCAATTAATAATCTCAATGAATGTGCCACACCATACAAGGTTTAGCGTACAAATTCTAGAATTATGATTATAATTACGAGTTCAAAATTAATAAATATAGAAATTTCAACGAAATTGCTGAAAGATTATTGAAAAATAAAATATGTAAAGAGGTGACCTTATTTAATATTTATTATGGAATTCACTTAATTTTTTTATTGGCTTTCAATTCATCGAAGAGGTGGTTATTTGCATATATTATTTTATACAGTTCCGAGTTAGAGGCACTTTTTGTTGAAATTTTGTCACACACAGACAAAATTGTCCCCGCAGGGAGTCCCAAATTTTTTTCATTCAAACCAGAAAGAATGAGTATGGTTTATCCTGATACATGCCATAACATAGTGCAACAATAAATCATCATTTCAATCAAATTGATCACTCCAGTCATGAAAACTTTTATACTTGATTCATCCTCTGCATGGAAAAGCTGCCATTTATTGTTCATATTAAACAAACATTTTCATAGATTTCTTTGTACACAGAGCATAGGGCATGAAATACGAGTCATTGAACATGGAAGATGAGACATCAAAAAAATAGTGTGAGATTTAAATAGACAAAAGTATCAGAAAATTGCATCCATACTTTGCAAGGAAACTTGATTTGACAACTAGCCTCTTGGTTATCAATGTCTTCATACACGCACATCCACTATACCAGTCCCTAGGAGAACTTCCAAACTGCCCAGGTTTTCCTTTTCCCTCCTAAGGACATATGAATCCAGAAAAAACATTAAGAAAACCAAATTTAAAAATCATAAGAACAAACTCAGAAACCTCACAGAATCAATCAACAAACGCAATTGGCACACAGGAAAGCCCAATTGCTTCTGCTGCATCGATAAGCTCCCTTTACGCATAAATTCATTCCCATTGGTAGTTCCCTGAAAAGAAAGTCTATATAATCATTTATCAAAGGTTTACGAAATAAACAATCTCTAAGTAAAACAGGATTCCCTTCAACCTGTAAAAGGGTAATCAGCAATGCATATGCAACAGAACTATTTTGTGGCATTCTTGTTACCCAAGATATAGCTCTACAAAACATCCTCCAATACATTCATATCATAATTAAGAATTTTAGTTAACAATGAACGTAAACCACAAAAATAACAATAACCAATCCAGTCCTACTTATACAGCCATGCTTCTCTATGGATAAAAATAACCATAAAAATAAAATAAAATTATAAACAAACTTGATTTTCTACTTTATTAATGATATATAATAAACTTAGAGTTGCTGAATTTTGCATGGTAATCCTGTGTTCGTTCCCAATAAAAGTCATTAAAGCATCCCCAAGAAAAGAAAAAAGATTGATTCACATGGGAGCATTGGTTCAAATTAAGGCATCAAAATACATACGTAACAATAAGAGAATTGTGATACATTACATATGTGAGAATTGTTAAACACCCTTCTTCATCTTTCATTATATAGAAGCTTGCAATCAAGTACAAACCCAAAACCCACATAAACAGAGATTGCAGAACAGAGACTTATAAAATAATTATCAATGCGAAATTGGGTTGGTTTGGAATCATCATGGGTGTAGTAATATTGATGTTTGGTGGTGATAATATGATGGTGACAGGGCAGTAGGGTTGCCTAAGTGGCATGCTGGTGCTGATAACACAATGCACAGTGTACTTGCAAATGGGGACGCACATAGCGGATCCATCAGAAGCATGTTGCAGAGCAGTGAGGAGTGTAGATATTCCATGCTTGTGCCAGCATCTCAGCAAAGAGATTGAGAAAATTTGGAGCATCAGCAACTTCCAGTTTGTGAAGTTTCTGAGAATCAAGCACACATAAGTGTTCAATAAACGGTGGAGAATAAGCACTCAATTGCCTTATCAAACACATTCACTTCGCTGAGATACAAATCCTTGAGCCAATACAACCTGATGGCCCCAGGGGGAGCTACAAAACTATCATATAAGATGTAGTCTCATTCAAACCGAAAACCAACTTTGCATTATGGCTGCAAATTCAACCCATTTATCGATATCATCAGAATATTTTGAACCCAAAGGAAGACAAATCTGCAACTCCTCTATACTAGTAGTTGTTGTCTCATGCAATTTCATAACGTCATTCACAAAATTCACTTTCGCTTCAACCTTATTCATTTCACGAGGCCTAAAGTCGTATGGAAATCTTTTATTCCTCCAACAAAATTCCAACTTAGGCACGTTCATCCACAGATTTTTCCATCGCCGAGAGAGAACAGTCGTTCTTATTGCTTCTTCCAGTGACAGAAAACACAAAATCCATACGAGAATTTCATCCAGCAACTCATTGATACATGCATCATCCTGATTTTTTTTTTTTTCAAAAAAAAAAAAAACAAAAGAAAAAAAGATATGCATCATCGATACTAGAGTTGTCATGATCCTAATTTGTTATAAAATTTTAGGGGCGTCTTCATAACATGCAAACCAACAAAAAGGATCGATATAATCCACCCCATCCTTTCACCTCCCTTCCCCCTCCCCCTCCAACCAAACATAGCCTTAAAGTCTATAAAAATCAATAGAATTTTATCAACTCTACAAAAGTTATAAATGTATCAAGAGTTTTTATAAGTCAAGAATACACCCAAGTCTTTCCAATATTTCACTAATAAAAATCTAAAAATTCTATAATGATTCTGTTTCAATATCTCATTTAAATGAATCCCTACAAATCCAAGATTGCATAAAAATATACATGCCGTCGAAGATCGTATTTTTTGTTGTAAAAATTGAATCTTTTCAATATCTAACGGATTGAAAAATCTAGATCCTACACACAAAAAAAAAAAAGAAAAAAAAAAAGAGAAATAATAGTAATAACAATAATAACAAAAAGCGAAAGAGGATGACTTTACCTTGCCTCCCTTGTCATCTTCCCTACCAGTTCTCTACTTCCCATCCTTCTTTGTCATCTTTCCTACCTGTTCTCTACTTCCCCTCTGCCTTTCTTTTCGAGTGTTAGATTGCTACTGTGCGCAACGGGTGTACGCAGGGAAGCTGAATCTAATCTGAACAGGAAGTTCAATCGAAGAGAGAAAAAAAAGATCCAACTTTTCTTCAGCCATCTTACTCGTCGGCTGCTTCTTTTTCATGATGTATATTTAAAGAGAGAGAGAGTGTGCGTGCGTGTCATTTTTTGGTCGTATAATGAAAAAAATCCAAAGAACAAAGCAAAATAGTTAGTCACCAACAATATTTATATACTTTTTTTTTTACCAAAAAAATAATAATAATATTTATAATTTTATTGAACGTGTCACAATTCTAACGGGTACAGTCATAAGCTACTTCGATTCCTATCCCTATTAGAATAATAATATCTGGACTTCAAACATCTGAGCCATTCGTTACATCCAACGGCTCAGACCTATATATTTTAAATTTGAAATTTTTTTGTCTCAGATGGAGACTGTTTGATAATGATGCACGCTCACTCTGTCTCTCCCTATAAATATACATCATAAAATAGAAGCAGCCGAGCCGACGGGTGGAAAGGTTGGGGATGTTTTCATTGTCATTTATTCTCTAAAATTATATTTATTTTTGCCTTTCAGCTCGTCAATCAAACTTCCTGTTTAGATCAGAATCAGCCTGGCCTACTCATACTAATAATCTAACAACAAACAATCTAACACCCGAAAAGAAAGATAGATGGGAAGTAGAGAACTGGCTGCAAAGATGACAAGGGGAGGCAAGGTAAAGTCATCCTCTTTCTTCTTTAGTTATTATTATTATTATTTATCTGTTAATTTCTTGGTAGGATCTAGATCTTTCAATCCGTTAGATATTGAAAAGGTTTAATTTTTATTACGAAAAATGGGATCTTGACGGCATGTTATGCAATCTTAGATTTGTAGGGATTCGGTTTAAATGAGATATCGAAAAGAATCATTATAGGATTTTTAGATTTTTGTATGTGAAATATTGAAAAAGACTTTGGTGTATAGGCTCTAAGCCTCTGTTTGGGCTGATGGTGCAGGATGGTGCACGCATCAATGAGTTGCCGGATGAAATTCTGGTAGGGATTTTGTGTTTTCTGTCACTGGAGGAAGCAATAAGAACGACCGTTCTCTCTCGACGATGGAAAAATCTGTGGATGAACGTGCCTAAGTTGGAATTTTGTTGGAGGAATAAAAGATTTCCATACGACTTTAGGCCTCGTGACATGAGTAAGGTTAAAGCGAAAGTGAATTTTGTGAATGACGTTATGAAATTGCATGAGACAACAACTACTAGTATAGAGGAGTTGACAATTTGTCTTCCTTTGGGTTCAAAATATTCTGATGATATCGATAAATGGGTTGAAGTTGCCGCTGTAAAACGGGTGGAAAAGCTTAAGTTGGATTTTGGTATAGGAGATTTGGCAACTTTTATTTTCGGTAACGAAGATACAGCATCGTCTTATTATTGTTTTCTAGCTCCCCTAGGGCCATCAGGTTGTATTGGCTCAAGGATTTGTATCTCAGTGGAGTGGATGTGGTTGATAAGGCAATTGAGTGCTTATTCTCCAACTCGCCGCTTATTGAACGCTTATGTCTGCGTTATTCTCAGAAACTTCACAAATTGGAAGTTGCTGATGCTCCAAGTTTGAAGTATTTGGAGATAGTATATTGCGATCATCTGCAACACTTCCACATCTCTGCCCCAAATCTGAATACTATTAGGTTGTTTGTACGTTCTGGTCTTGTACGCCTCAACTTGTATGCTCCAAGTCTCTGTCACGCATCTCTTGGCATCCAACATTTTTATATGAACCTGGTCTGTGACAAATCTGGCTGCGCATATAACATGTTCGACTATTTGGTTGAATACAGAATACTTAACATTACTAGTTAGGAAAATTGATTGAATACAGAATACTTAACATTCAAATAACAACATATGAATAGAAAATCACGCACTTTCATTTAGGGATGCAATTTAGGAAGAAACAAGTATCCTATTTGGTGTCACAAGAAATTTAAATAACTATTCGCCTCACCAATAAGTGGGAAATACAGCTGCGCAACATAGAGCCTATCTTCAGGCTTTTGGTATCGAGCATCAAACTCATGCTTGCACAAAAGAACTACCAGAATTCTAGCTGTCTAGACACAGTAAGAATATCCCATCCAAAAATTTTATCCAAATCCATATCAAATACTGATACTTCCCAGATGCTTCTTGATACAACTACAATGTGTAATAAGTTTATCCCGAACCAGGTATTTATTCAATTATTATAAAATTTACTGCCAAGTACCAATTAGAACTCCATTTTCAGTGGTTTCGGTAGTTTCTATTAAGCATGTAATCCAAAGTTTCAGTAGTTTCTTTTTTCTCTCTGTAAAACTGTGTTATGCCCTTAATAGACTCACAAATCACTTATTGTTTTGGTGGCAGATCTTCTATGGACAGAATCGAATTTCAAATTTCAATTCTCATATGCATTTGGGAATTGAAATTTCGATATGATACATGTTGTCATAATTGCAATTTCTTCTTAAAAGAAGGAATGTATGAGTTTTAGCAAATTTTCATGTGGTATAAGAATTGAAATTTCAATTCCCATATGCACATGGGAATTGAAATTTCGATTTTCTACATTTGTCATAATCGGAAATGCTATTTGATTTATATTTCCAAATAGAAGGAATACAAGTGTTTTAGCAAACTTTCTGCAATTATGTGGTATAAGAATTGAAATTTTGATTTCATGTATTGGTCAAAGATAGAAGTTCAGCTGATTTTTGGTATCCACATGAAAGATTCAATGAGTTGGAACCCCAAACCAAAATTCATCTCCAAGAGACCCATGCATAATAATTGTATAAAGAACTTTATCTTTTACTCTTGAAGAGACATATATATTAATCATTCATGGTTAAAATAGATATTGTGGTGCCAAAACTGACAAAACAGAGCACAAGCAAGAAGACCAGGCAAAGGAAGATGTTATGTACAAGCCACACATCACATTGCAAGATGAATACAAACAAACTTGTGCACCCAAAACTTTAGCAGCTACCTTTTCATCCAGAGATAACAAAATTAAAGTGCCGGTGCCACTAACGATATATAAACGACTTGTTCATTAGACTGATAGCATCATCCATGACCTGCATCAACATTAGAGAAACAAGCAATGTTTAACGCAGGAAAGGATTCTGGAGTGTGAACTACGTCTTAAAATATTAACCATCATATATTTTTTTGACACAGGAAAACAAGTTAAAGACATTTGAATCAAAGAAAATAAAATCTAATAGTATATTTGACCCTTTAGATTAAGATAAAAATGTTTTAAGATGAAAAACAAAAAAACAATAAATCTTACAGCAAACAAATTAACCTACATGATGTATTTAAGAACTCCAAGTACAGAGTTTTTACCTCTCTAAGCAGCTTTAATTCTCATACAACTAGTTCTAAAAATTTCAGATTAACATCAAGAGGCCATATCTGCATTAAACAAGAATAACTGTGAAAAAAACAATAAAGAGAAAAATAATGGAAAAAGAAGAAGAGAGAGACTGTTAAAAACAAAACTAGATACCTCGATGACAAGAACAAGTAGCAAAAACATTCAGCATTTAAGCGTTAACACTATGCCAAAGGTCTAAAATTTAAAATTAAAAAAAAAGAAGGTCTAAATAGCATCCAGTAGGCACATTTATTTAAGCACCAATCACTTTTCCTCACCAGCATTATAAAAGAGATATTATACTACATAACATGAGGAATAACATTACTCGTACTTTCCAAAGAAACTGCAACCTTCTACAAAATCAATGGTTACAAAAATAGTGCTATGAACATTTACAACCTAGAAGCAATACATAATGAAGAACAACAAACCAATCATTCTATTAACTTCATTGATAAGCAAATAACGATAGACAGTTCTGCTCTTTCTTTTAGGTCCTTAATTCAGCCAAGAACTATGACAATAAATTTTGCCTAACATGGTATGAGCCCGAGAAGAAAACGCGTACCTTTCCACCAGGCGTCACTCTACGCCGCAAAGCTTCAGTGTGGAACTCGTCCACCAACTCATCAGCATCATACACTGCGTCTTCAAGCTTCTGAAGCCAATCTCTGACCTGATGGTTGCCGATCCTCTTCTCCTCCGCATCGAGAAGTACGGCTTTGATTGCGGATATGGCGGTCTCAAGCTTTCCCAGCTCCTCTTTGAAACCTCGAATCGATGCAATCCCTTGCAATGCTGAAGAACCCAAGTTTGCAAGGATCCTATCAGCAGTGTTGAAGAGAACCGCTTCCGCCATTAGTTCACGCTTCAGATTCCAGACGAAGTTGTTTCTGAATCACTCACTCACTACTCACTGACTTCACATTGGTGGTCAGCATTGACTTTGAATTTGACGATGGAGTTGACCAGAGATTCTCTGATCAAGTAGTGATGCAGCGTAAAATAGCTGATACAGTGGCACAGGTAATCACAACGTGGCAGAAAACCATTTGTTCTTCCTTTTAAGAAGAACCGTATTTGTATTACAGGCGATAATAAACCACTCCGCATTTCACGCACCTACTTATCCAAATTTGACTATTAAACCTAAAATATCTCCAAAAGTTAGCCTCCATCTCACCGTACGATCAACATTCACTTCTCTCCTGACCGTTCGATGTTCTTCCACCAATGTCTTCTAGCCACGTCCGCGAGCCTCAGCTTCGGAATTCCGTAGCAAAGGGCTTGTTTCTTCTCTCAGTAAAGTCGTCATCACCTTTCTTGTCCGTTTTATACCATTACACTTTCATCTCTGAAACTCAAAGTCTCTGAAACCTAGTCGTAATACTCTCCTCCAAGATCCGGGAAGCGGTAAGTGACGCATATACTTGCTTTTCATGAAAATCACTTTTGATATTGAAAAAAAATGTTGGGTCTTATTCGAAATGTTATCCCAGAATGAAAGTTTGATGCATCTTTTATTTTCCTAAAAGTTCTGATCGATCAGTGAGTTATGTGGCTAAGAATTTGTGATCTGAGTTTTGTAGGAAAGGGTGTGGGTGAGGCGGGTTCTCTGTGCCTTTGTGTGTTTGAAAATTGTTATCTTTTTATGTGTCCCTATGTTACCTGCCTCTAGCTGAGTGGATCGTCCTTGTATAAGTAATATATTGTGGATGGTTAATCTTTCTCTCAAGCGTTTAATTTTTCCTGGTTTTAGTTTTAATAAGCTACTTATGGTGTTGTTACATACAAGATGGGATCTTGGATTTCTTGAGATGATATTTAGTTGTTCAAGCTTTTCTTGTGCTTACATTCGTTGGCCACTTAACTAAAAGATTAACACCCACTTTTGGTAATCTGCATAATCAGACTTTGTATATTTCCTTGTGCTCTATTGAATGACTTAATCTGGTTTGGTTAATCTGTATAGCAATTTCTAGATAAATGATGCTCTATTGAATGACTTAATCTAGTTTGGTTAATCTGTATAGTAATTTCCAGATAAATAAAGATTTGGTAGGAGTATTGCTCTAATAATGCAAATTTGTAGGACTAGTGTTCTAATAATGCAAATTTGTACAATAAGATAGACATAGGTGGAGTGGAGAATCGGTTGAGCAGAAGAATAGATCAGCTGTAGTATAGAAATGGCATTAGTAGCAGGAGGAAGGTCTTCATTGAATGCCAATGCACCACTCTATGTTCCTGCTGTATTGCGCCAAGTGGAAGATTTCTCTCCTGAGTGGTGGGCATTAGTCAAAACTTCACCTTGGTTTTGTGACTATTGGCTCAATCAACATGAGGAGGATGATTTTGACGGCAGTGCTGATGCTGTTCGTGTAGCTGCTGATATGGTGCCGGAGACCTTTGATCTGGATTCTGAAGAAGAGTTTGCTTACCTGGAAGCTGAGTTGGAAGATCTGGCTTTATCATCTGAAGCTGAAGGAAAAACTGAATTGGCAGATTCTGCTGATAAAAATGAAAGGAAGCCTTTTAATGGTAAGCTCTAAAACTGTTTTCTATCATTTATAACCCTGGTTTCTTTTCAATGTTGCTTAGTGTTATAAAGGCCACAAGTAAAACCATTTATAATAAGAAAATTTACTGTTATGAAAACAATTACAGTAATAAAAACAATGACCAATAGTAAAAATATGAAACTAGGATAGTATGAAAATAACAAAAATGGTACTGATTTAGTAGCATTTTGTAATATCATTCGGACGCGGATGCTTGTATTCTAGTGCAGAACCATGTTACTTCAGATGATGCTTTTGTTACAGTAGTGATCCTCTGAGAAGGTAGCAGATGCATCTTTAATGCTGTCACACAATAGGTTTTATGTTGTACTTGTACTTTTTCTCATTTTCATATCATTATTTTCTCATCAAGTGAGTAAGCAGAAACCACCAACCTGTCTTGGAAAGACGAGACAGGATCTAAAATTTGATTTTTATGATAGAGAATGGCATAACTGATTGAGGGTCAAGGTTTTATTTGATTGTTGTACAGTTATGTGAAACAGGTTGGGATGATTCAATTTCATTGGGCAGCCTGATATGCGATATGAATCTATTTTATCCACGCATATATTTGGTATCTGAACCTTTTATTGTCATAACAGGTCTAAATATGGCTGCTAGAAGTATCTTGAAGAACCTAATAATACCAAAACCACCGAGAGATAGGAGTCCCAAATCTCCACGAGGGCCTGCAAAGTATCGTCAGAAGCCAGTTCAGTATGTTAGCCCAAAATGCAGCCCTCGACAGATTCATCAGCCTCGTTAAAATAGCTAGTCAGAGGTCTTGTGTCTCATGGAACCTGCACTGACATGGGTAGCTTAGTCTCACCTAGAGTTGGTGTTTGTACATATAACGGTCGCAATGTTTTCCTGTCCTGTTGTTTCTTTGAGTTGGTGTTTGTAGATGTCAAGGTTGGAACTTTTATCATCTTGTTGTACTGGTTGCCCTTCGGCTTGGTTTGAAAATTTAACCAAACAGTGTCAAACGAATGGTGAAACATGACTGTGTATTTCCTTTCTGGGATGTCATCTTAAGGAGAGTGTAGGGGGTGTTGTAGAAGGTGTGCAAGATGCCACCCTTTAATGGGTGTGATCTCTCTCTTTGATCGCTTGGTCAGCTGTTTGATAAATTTCGTTTTCTTATTTAGTTCTATTGAAATTGTGGTGAACTACACGAACTGCCACACTCATGATCTCATCCTTCATGTGAGTTATGTTTTATCGACATGGTTTTTCACTCCAATTACCATCTAGATTGGCAACCATTGCATTAAGATTATATCTGAACAATGCGACGAGAAGCTCTCCAATTATCTCCCACCCTTTTGCTTTTCGTCAATTTTTTTTTTTTTTTTTATCCATGATGAGCTATGCAGAAGCCAGGTTGACCCATCTGTTTTAGATGTTCTAAAACAGAACTTGACTGAAGCTTGAAGCCTTTACTTCAATTCAAGTCTCAATTTGCATGCCTTGTTGTATACTAAGCCACCAGACACCAAACCCACCAACTACAACTATTAAAGCAAATCCCTACAATTCTTTCCAAACCATTTTCCTGTCAATATCTATTAAACTCATAGTAAACTCGTCACCTTCAATCTGCAAAGAATTTATTATTCAGAAAAAAATAATCCAACCAACTATATCTGTGTATGTTTACGTCTGTAACTATACATTGCTTTCAAGGAAAATCTCTGCCTCCATGAATGTCTTATCTTTATTTTTTTATATTATTATTATTGTTATTATTATTATTATTATTATTATTATTATTTTTACCACATTCAACCAAGATGCCTATAGACCAAGAAACAATTATGTCAATTTAATCCTAATATCACCGACTTTGCAGCACAATCTGCGGATCCGAAGTTCAAAGAGGTGCATATAGTATGTACTGTCACTATCTTCTTCACTACGTTTTTTAATCCAAATTGTTTTGCCTGCATGTGGTCAAGTTCAATGAGCCTTCTACTCCTTACTTGTGAAATTATATATGATTTAGGTTTTGTAACTTGTTGAGCAATTTATGACTGATTAAACCTTAAAATAAACATTCCACTAACAAATACAATTCACTCTTTCTTTAGTTGAAAAAGAAATAATTAAAAACATGCACCTTTTTTGTTCTTTTTTATTCTTTTTTATTCTTTTTTTTATTTTTATTCTTTCCTGGTAATTTCTCTCCTCCTTCCATGTTTCTTGGGAAACACATTGTTTCATGTGGGAATTTTAGGCAAGTTATAATGAAAGCTTAGGACGGCCGGTTTCATATGTCAATGTCCCTCTAATTAAAAAAATTAAGAAAGAAATGCTTGTAGCCGACCACTTTCAATGAAATGTGTTTAAAATTGAGGAGCCAATGAAGGGGAAGATTAGTATATTAGTTTTCAGAACCGTGACAACTATAGGAGTTGTTGGTGGTCCTATTTCAAACCAAAATGCTTTATGATTAAAAATACTAATCTTGAGCATTAGATTAACATACTCTTCAAGCTTTCTCAAAATTTCTCTTATGGCTCCTGCTTGGTCAGAAAAAGAACACAACTTTAAGGTGATGAAGGTCACTGACTGGCGTGTGAATTGTGATTCATGTGTGTTGATGATAATTAGTTTTCCAACTTTGTGGAGCATACCCTTTTTAGTGCTTTTCTTCCTCCATTACCAACTATTCGAACCGGGATTTACTTGTCGTTGAGGCACAAAGGGACTCTTATTCACTAAAATATTCAAGCAGAGAATGAATAAGATATATAGTACCATGAAGTGGAAACAAAGATTTCATATTTTTTTTCCATATTTTAAGGTGGAATGTTAGAGACTTAATTCAATATTGTAGGCAATTCCTAACACACCCAAATAATTCATATCATCGGTCCCCTTCCATGTATTTTTACTTGTCACCCCATTTAAAATTTGACACATATTCACTATTTAATTTATTTTTATTTTATTTGTCAATTAATAGATATGTGTTAAATTTTAAACGAAGACATGTAAAGAGACATGCAATCTGGGTTCCAATCAAATTGTTTTTCAAATATGGAATTTGAGTAAGTTCCAACATTGTCCATTCCAAATTTGACAGTGACATGGTTTCAAATGAAAATTACTGGTCAAGTTAGTTACCACAACACAGATTAACAAAGTGAAAACTACTCTCTAAGGAAACCTTGTCTTTGTTGTTAGAAGAAGACCCACTTTGGATCTGTTATGGTATCAAATCTTAAACCTTTCCTAAAAAGAAAAAAAAAAAACTTTCACTATTTGAACTGTCCCTGTGATATGAATATTATGAATTTATAGAAATGTCTTTGCTTGAAAATAAAGAAAACAATAATATTCTTATGAGCATGCATGAGAATTATGTGCCACAGCTATGTTTTGGCATGCTATGATTGGTCAACAGACAACCATCAATAGGGTAAAGAAAAGGCTCAACATCTCAATTTTTCATCCATAAAAAGGGCACAAGGGAAGGTGGACCATATAAATTAACAACCTACTTTTGTGGGTAATCTTATTTGTCAAAGTAGCCGTTGTACCCCCACTCTCCCACATTTAAATAAACCACACTAATTACCAAACCCTCTTTCCAACAAGAAATCCGTGCCTTTATCAGCTCCTTCCTCTACAACTTTGCGCTCCTTCTCTTTCACTCTCTCTGCTCTTCTTCTTATATCTTCTTCATTTTTAATCCTCAGACCCATTTCAAACACAGTATTATAACAGAAACTTACTCCATCCCAATGAATTCTACTGTTTTGGAAGCTAAACTCTGTACACCACTATTGTCTGCATCAACGACAAGCGCTAGTAGCGGTAGCAGCACAAGCAGTGAGACCGATGATACACCGCCGACATCTAGTCGCTTCGAGCTCCAAGATGTTAAATATCAATTTCCATGTGTACCCATTTCCGGGTCATGCTCGTATAGATCATTGGCGGTCCTTTCAGGCCATATTGGCTCTGTTTCTTCCTTGGCTTTATGTGGTGAATTCATTCTCAGTGCATCACAGGGAAAGGATATTATAGTGTGGCAGCAGCCTGATCTGAGGCTTTTCACTAAGTTTGGACAGGGCGATGGCTCGGTGAAGGCGCTTGTATCAGTTGGGAACAAGGTCTTCACAGCACACCAAGATAGCAGGATAAGAGTTTGGAAGGTTTCACGGAGATCAGAGAATGTATTCAGGCTTGTTGACACACTTCCCACTACAAAAGACTACTTGGGGAAGTTCATGAAGCAGAGCAACTACGTCCAAACTCGAAGACACCACAAGCGTTTGTGGATTGAACATGCAGACAGTATATCTTGCTTAACAGTCTATAATGGGTTTATTTATTCTGGTTCATGGGATAAGACCCTCAAGGTATGGAGGATATCGGATTTGAAGTGCTTAGAATCGATTAAAGCACACGACGATGCGATTAATGGGTTGGTGGCATGTAAAGGGATTGTGTATTCTGCTTCTGCTGATGGAAAGATTAAAGCTTGGGGAAAAGAAGGGAAAGTTTCACATTCTTTGAAGGGTATTTTGGAGGGTCACAAGGACGTTTCACTGAATTCTGTGATAGTTTCTGAGGATGGTAAATGGGTTTTTGGAGGTGGATCAGATGGGTTTGTGATGGGATGGGAAGGGATTGGGGATTTTGTTACTTGGAAGTTGGTCTGTGAGACAAAAGCACATCAAATGGCTGTATTGTGTATGTGCTTAGTGGGGGAATTCCTCTGCAGCGGATCGGCGGATAAGAGCATAGGGTTATGGAAGAGAGCCATTTGGTAAACTTCATAAAGTTGGGGTGATTTCTGGCCATGAAGGGCCTGTGAAATGTTTACAAGCATCACCAAGTAATGTTGGTAGTGGGTTCTTGCTCTATAGTGGAAGCCTTGACAAGAGCTTAAGAGTTTGGTGGGTTCCAAAGCACTCCTCCAAAGAAGAAGAGGATAGCTCTATAACAGATGCTTCAGATTCAAAGTCCATCATCTAGTATAAGGAAAATTTTCAAGTTTGTGAGTTGTTGAAGCACTGCTTTTCTTTTCTTTTTCAAGTGATTGCAGTGCTTTTCATCGTTGATCTTGCAGTTTTTTTTCTTTTCTACAGTTTTTTAGGGTTGAAAAAGTTTGTGGATGGTATACAAGGGGCAGAGAAGGGACAAAGTTTAAGCCTTTCTATGTCTTGGTTTTCTGTTTTCTTCTTTGTAGGGTGTAAATTTTGGGACAAAGTTAGAGGGACATGGAGGAAGTACCTGTTGTGATTCTTTTCTCTTCTTCTTTTTTTTTTTTGTGCTTTCTGTTCACATATATTCTATGGATGTCAATTGTAATCAGGGTTTTGAAAGATTCAATCAATGAAATCAATAATATTATTGGGTTTTTACATGATTATGTTGCACTTGTTCTTGTTGATAGAATAATAACAATTTCTTAGTCATTTAATGCCTTTGTTAAGGACAAATTCTAAAGCTAATCAGATAAACTTGAAGACAGACATTATAACATGGCATTGTCTCCTTAAACATAACAGTACTACCCCACCAAAATAAGAAGAGAATACAAACATGTTCTTTAAATCACAACAACCCAATGAACTGAAAAGGATTAAGAACATCAACAACAATTGGCTTAGCTATATGCTATGGAATCTTTTCTTTAAATTATGTGGAAAAAAATTTCAATGTCAATATATATATATATATTGTTTATACTTTTTCTGTCTTCAGCAAGTGGGAACATGCCATCTGTCCCGTCTATAGAACTTCCCTATAGTTTATAGTAAATAAAGCTCTATACCTTATAGATCTTTATTAGTTTAAGAAGAAACAGTCATTTCAAGCAACAGAGATCTATTGGTAATTCATAAGCGATAGTGATTCTCCAAAACAAAGAAGAGGATGTGGTTGGCTTGA
Organism: Rhamnella rubrinervis; assembly: GCA_007844105.2. Lineage (NCBI taxonomy): Eukaryota > Viridiplantae > Streptophyta > Magnoliopsida > Rosales > Rhamnaceae > Rhamnella > Rhamnella rubrinervis. The sequence goes on from CM017585.2 coordinate 219,070, forward strand.
CAGAAAGCAAATTGGAAAAGTAAAGGAAAAAAGTGATCTTCTTGCTTTCTGTAAAACACAAACTACAATTAGTTCATTATTCTGTAGCACAAACAGTTTTGGCTATTAGCTTCCTTTATGAAGGACATTATTAAAGAATATTAATTAAAGATTGTAGCTCCACTGTGATTGGACCACAAAAAAAAAGGCCTAAAATTCTATAAAGAATAGTTCCTTGACTCATCTTAAAGCAACTGCTCCGGTCGGCTTGTTCAAACCGCAAGCAGTAAACCCACCAAATTTATTTGTTGCTGCCGCTGCCCATGTAATGGACCACAAGTGTTAAAAGAAGGAAATGCTTCTTTGCCAAACCATTTAAGAAATTGATTATAATTTGTCTGCAGCAATTTCATTGTTTCATAATCAGATTCTTTTTCTACAATTATTTAAGAATCTTCCTTTGAATTTGATGTATAAAAAAACACCATTATTCAACAATAATTCATCATTCGTTTTGTTCATTGTTAGTAATAGAGGAATTTGATTAAGTGCCAAGTTGAACAATTAAATAAAAATATTTATTAGTGATGAAAATGACAATTTATATAGAAATATTTATTAGTGATGAAAATGACAATGTGGTCCTCGGTGTATTACATTTAACCTGTATTCTTTATAAACGATCAATTTTTGGTTGACAAAATCTGTTCCTCCATGATTTCAGTCTTAGCAATTAAAAGAGTGCACAAATAATGACTTCTAATCTTAAAGTAATTGATACTCTTGTCATTTGCAGGTCATAGATCCTTCCAAACAAGGCAGTTTTAGTCATCTTTAGTTTAAAAAAAAATTATGTTCTTTGAGTAATTTATATGAAGATGATAAGTGCAGTACTAAATGACAATCATATTTTACTAGAAAAGGGAAAATTAAAAACTGGAAATCTCCACCATAAAAAGAAAATATGTATATTATAAATCATTTTACATAACACATAGTTTGGATTGAACTAGGGAAATGAAATGAAACAACAAAAATAATAGAAGAAAGAAAAAAAAATGATAATATATCTAATAATTATTATTTGGATGATTATTTAATAGAAAGAGAAGGAAACAAAACTGAAAAATCAATTAATATAATTTATATTGTTTATAAAAATACTCTTATATAAAAATTAAATTTTCCATACACAATATTAATAAGGATATTTTGGAAATATTAAAAAGTTTTATTAATCATTTTCCTTTCCCTCCCAATTTTGGAAGGTAAAGAAGGGTAAGGAAATAGACTAAAGTTGGAGGTAAAGACCCACCTCCTTTTCCTTCCCTTGCCTTTTCTTTTCTTCCATTTTTAACAATCCAAACAGGAATCACATCCTTTCCTTCCCTTTCCTGAGATTCCATCGATCCAAACACGGTGTAAACAGTCTAATGTAAGGATGAACTGAGAAATCAATCTATTTAGAAACAGATGTGATTGTATCATACGAAGCACTCACTAAACTCAAATTATACAGCAACAACTTTATATTACAAGGTTACAAAAATGCTACACTGAATATTGAAGAAAAAGAATAGGCTCAGCCATATCCACCCTCAGGCAGGAGGGAGTTACCAACAGTCACAAGCAGCCCGAGACCAGGTTTTGGACTGACATTAGTGTTAAAACAGTTATAAGACAGCCTCTTTCAGAGGTAAGTCACCAACAAAACTCCTTAAGACTTAGATGACCACCTATAACTGTTTATAGAATAGAACATATGCTTGGTCATGCAACACCTTACTTGTGCTAATAGCAGTGACAGATGCATCATCAAACCGCAACCACTGACCGTTACTACAGCGAGCATCGGCACTATAATGTCCTTTGGAATGCTCTCTCCCATGGTGAGTTATTGTAGCAACAAGTTCATATTTTCGACCCTGAAGAAGCAAAATATGAGAAAACCAATAAAGATTCCAACTCAATTAAAATGAGAATTACGAAAAGATCTTGAAATTACATGATTCTTCGAGCATAAATTTTCTTACGCACTCAAATGGAACTTATGTAAACTACCTATGAACTTGGAGAAACTAGAAAGTTTCCTACACTCTAAAACCCGGCCTAGCTACACAAGAAAATGCTAGGCAGTAAAGAACAAATTAAGAATTTGATGGTGGCATCTGATATGTGGATGCTAAGATGATGTGTGCCAATAACAGGAAGGATAAAATTGGAAATGATTCAAATGCAGACATGCTTGTAAAGGTAATGATAACTTCAGTTGAAGAGAAGATGGGGAAAAAGTATACTCAAAGAACTTGGGTTATGATTTCCACAGAGCAATAAACTAGAAAGAAAAAGACAAACCTCTTCATAGCAGTAGGTGCCAACAAACACATAAAAGAGAAGTTCAGTACCAAGCTGGAGGCATTGAATTTTTTCACAGTCCCAGATTCCAAGAGTATGTAGGCAGAGTTAACATAAATAGAAAATTTATTGGACAACCAATTTAAGGATGTAGCACATAATTACCTCAGTAGATGGAGAAACAAGCAATTCGCGGCCCAATACAAACTCAAGAGGGAAACGCACAGGCTTATGCAGCTTAGAGCTTCCTCGGGTTCCATAACTAAATCGCATCAACTGCAGTATCATGATCTTTGAAAGTGACTGAATTTTAATTGATTTCCTAGCAGCCACAACACCGCCTGAAAACCAAAACCCCAAAACATAAGCAATGGTAAACATTGAGCATATTACTATCCTATGTGTCACAATGCATGCAAGACCACTTAAGTGATGTTTCAAAACACTGGTGAAGGTTGGGGGATGGGGGTTAGAGAGAGAAAAAGTGAAGAATATGATACCTTCCCAGTTGCTGATGGCCGATATCCTTCAAGAGTTTCTGGTGCAAAACAATTTAAGTGCATCTTCAACAGTACGTACAGCATCAGGGTAAATATCAAGAGGGAGCAATAAAATGGTTCAACAGTAGCAGAAGCCTTATTTCCTGCAAAGCACACCAAAAAATGAATTTAAGTTGGATATAGCACACAGCATAATTACCAGAATAAGAGGGCCAATAGAAATGGCAACAGCACATATGAGTTAATTCTGTTCACAAAGTTAAGCATGAGTACTTAATACTTATTTCTTGTACCAAAATTAAGTAATAAAATGCCAATATCATGCAATGAAGATGTCAGTACAAAGAATAACTGGATATATATCTTCTAAAATGACCATAAATGAACAAAAGAGTATGCTCGAGAAGCTGCAAAATTATTAATAAACATTTGAAGTAACATTCCATGGTTCCATAGTTCCAGATGCAAGTGTATAAAGAAAAAAACTTAAGCACACATCTAGATACTTGAATTAAACAAAACCACAAGATTAAAACAGCAATTACTAGTAATATAAATGACATACCTCTTGCCTTCACCACACTTCTCAGTTGTCCTCCAAATATATCACTTAGTTCTGAAGGAATGAAACTTTGTGTTCTTGTCACTGCAGATCTGTTCTTTGGGCCGACTGTCTCCCATTCATCATCTTCTGCAGAAGAAACTACAGATGATTTACTGGCAGAAATGCTTGAGGATTTTCCTTCAAGATTAAGTAATTCTTCATGCATTCGATTCATGATGAAGCTTAAGAACTCCTGAGCATCTTCCTGTCTGGAAGTGTTCAAAAGGTCAGAGGGAAATTTCAAAATTAATCAGGGATGTCATAAAATTTACATATGATAATAGCATATCCAATGAATAGATATTCCAAACTCAGCCAAATCTAGAAGATTGTTAATCTATTTGTTAAATGAGTTTATTAGGGGCACACTGATTCATTAAATATTATTCGTAATAACATATTTTAGAAAAGCTACTTAAGACAGAAACAATAAACCAAAAACAGAATAAACTTAAATAAGCACTTAATTAGTGCTCCAGAAATATATATAAAAACAAAGATAAGCATGCTAAGTGCAGACGCTTCATTTGTACCATATCAAGTGCAACGTTAAGCACTAAGCTTCTGCACTAAAAACTTACATCTATGCACTTTTTTACTTTTTGCTTTTCTGTTTTTTTTCCCTTTATAATTATTAATGTTCAAGCATATGTCCTTTCCATTCTACAAAGAAAGTGCCAACTTGATCACTGTATTATTTCCAGATAAAACAAAGAGACCAAAAGGACTTTAAGATACTGCAACACCAAAAGAAAATTTGTCTATGCAGTAACATTCACAAACCTTGGCCTGCCTGAGGTCGTACTCGCTATTTCTGGAGTAAAATTTTTCAGAACCACTTCAAACATGGCAGGGTGAAAAGGTGTGCCAATCTCAAGAAGACTCGTTTCTTTCTTCTTTAAGTTTCCACCACTTGGCATGTCAAATTCAGAGACAAATTCAGCAAATGCAGTCAACGTAGGATAGCCAACCTGATAAATAAATCATGATGGGCAACAGATAACTTCATAACTTAAGAGGGGGAATAAAGAGGGAAGTAAGCTCATCATGTTCTCAAAGCATCTATAAAGAATTTACACAAGTACCTATTAATATTACCAAACAAACATAGCTCCAATGGATTTATATCCAATAAAAAAAACACACCTTGGGGATGTTTCGAGCTCTTAATTCCTGTAGAAGCTGGACAAAAGGAGAACATGATAGCAGAGCCTGCAGAGTTGCATTGAGAAAGCACAAATTCCCTAAGTTTTCTAGCCCACGAGGTAGTAAGTTTCTAGAAACTTTAAGCGGCCCATTTGATGCATTCTTCAGTTCTTCCATGGACACAGATACTGATAAATTACCAACGCTCCCATTTTGCTCTCCATGTTGTAATTTCAGATGAGAAAATTTATTTGAGAATCCATCTTCATTCTGGAATTGAAATGATGGTGAATCAACATCATCTGTTACCACCTCTTCCAAACCATTACAACCAGGGGAAACATGGGTAGAATCATCAACACATCCATTCGCTGTTGGAGTTGCAAATGCACCTGATGAACTATGATCTGCTGTTTCTACATACTTCACATCATTGTTCTCCCCATTCACACTTGAAGACTGAACTTGATTTTTTCCGTCCACAGAAGGTTGCTCTTTGCTTGATTCACTATCAAAACTAGCCAAAGGTTTTCCAGCAAAAAAATCTACAGAGCCAAATTGCAAAACATTCTTCTCCACTGGTTTTTTAGAATTCCTAGATGATTCCCCAATCATCAACGACTTTGTTTCATCTTCAGTAAATGACCCAAATACAAATACCTAATAGAGCAAGCAAATAATGAAAAATATTAACATGTATCAAAACCCATGGAAAATGGAGGGAAAAAAATTCCAATAGTTAAAAAGAATAGTGAAAATATAATTCAGATAATCCGACAACAAATAAGGATGCACCAAAGTTGTGAAAATCCATTTTATCCAAGATTTTCTAGAAGTTATGAATTAAAAACAAGTGCAGTAATTAATGAGGTGTCACTTCTAAGTGAAAAAAAGGGCTGTTATAAGGTCCCTCTGTTTCTCTCTGACTGCTACTCAAGTTACTTTTATAACGTTAAAGTAAATCTTTTGCAGTTTTCGCCAACTGTGTACAATAAGAAAAACTATGCGTTACGTAGCTATAGGGTGGGGAAGAAAAATTAAATTCAAGAATTGTATTTTGAGCATCAAAAGATAAAGACTTGAATGTTCACTCCTATATAACTAAGTGAAAGATAGCATACAGTAATTAGCTAATCACAACGTAGGTGGGTTAAGTTTCTTCCTGCCATAAAATGCAACCAAGAAGTCAACACCTGAAATTCGCAAATTTCAGGCAACTTAACAATCCATTCATATATGAATCAACCCACAAGAAGAAAATTGCAAATTTTTCTCATTTCCTGAAACTCCATAAGAGCTAAACAATTAAGTAATAATAGTTGAACACGCTAAAAATTCAGAACAAATCAGAAACCTCGATGGGTTTCATCCAAAAAATTACAAGGCAAAAGATTAAAAAAAAAAGAAAAACCCACCTTAGAATCACTCATGCTGACCCAGAATTGAACTTGAGAAGCAATTAAAAACAGAACCGAAGCTTGAGTTTTGATTCCTAGGAGAGTGAGAAGGAACAACGTGTATGTGGAAGGAGGAAACAGGT
>CM017585.2:225293-269838 GCA_007844105.2 Rhamnella rubrinervis
ATGGTATAAGTAAGCACAAAGCAAGATTAGTAGTCAAAGGGTATGCTCAACAAGCCGGAGTTGATTATGGTGAGACCTGCGGTTGCAAGAATGGAACTATTAGACTTCTTTTGCAATTTATTTCAAAAAGAAGATGGAAAATGTATCATTTAGATGTTAAATCCGGCTTTTCTAAATGGTACATACTGCAAGAGGAAGTGTATATTCAACAATTGGAAGGCTTTGTGGTGAAAGGAAGTGAAGATAAAGTCTACAAGCTTCACAAGGCTCTATATGGGCTCAAACAAGCACCTAGAGATTGGTATGCCAATTGATGGTTACTTGTGCAACAAGGCTTTAGGAGGTCCAAATGAACCCACATTGTATGTAAGAGCTCATGTAAACATGGTGATCGTGTCTCTTTATGTAGATAACTTGTTGGTGACCGGCGAGATGAAAAAAATAATGAAAAATTCAAAACTGAACTTGAGGAGCAATTTGAGATGTCAAGTTTGGGAGAAATGCATTACTTTCTTGGGTTGAGGTAATGATGCAAAGAAGGCATATTTATAAGTCGAGAAGTATGTCAAAGATCTCTTGAAGAAATTTAGCATAGATCAATGCAAGGAGACAAGCATACCAATGAATCAAGGAGAAAAGTTTGTAAGGAAGATGGCACACATAAGGTAAATGCTTATTTTAGAAGTTTAATTGGAAGTTTGCTTTATGTTTGTGCATCTAGACCGGATATAATGCATAGTGTTAGTGTCCTTTCAAAATTCATGCAATGTCCATCACAAACTCATTATATAGGAGCCAAAAGAATTCTTAGATATTTGAAGGGCACAAGTGACTTTGGTGTGTGGTATACTTGTGTAAATGAATGCAAACTCATTGGCTTCTCGGATAGTGATTGGGCTGGAAGTTTGGATGATATGAAGAGCACTTTGGGGTATTTATTCACCTTTGGAAATGGTCCATTCTCATGGAATTCAAGGAAGCAAAATACATTGGCACAAAGCACAACTGAAGCCGAGTATATTGCATGTTCAACTGCTGCAAACCAATGTATTTGGCTAAGGAAATTGTTGGATGACTTGGAAATTGCTCAAAAGGATGCTACTGTGATTATATGTGCCAATACCTCGGCTTTTTCAATAGTTGAAAATCCGGTTCAACTTGGAAGAACTAAACATATACCAGTCAAGTATCATTCTTTGAGAGAATTTGAAGCAAATGGAGAAATAAAGATGATACATGTATGTTTGGATGACAATGTGGCTGATATCTTCATTAAGGCACTTGAAAAGGGAATGTTTGAGGCTTTAAAACACATCTTAATATCTCAAACAAAATTGCCAGGAGGTGTTGAAATGATGGTAATTTTGCCATAAACAAATATATGCTTTTACTTTAATGTTTGTAAGCTTTGTATTTTCCAATGAAAGATTAGTTATTTATTATTGTATTAGACACCTAGACTTTTTGTTTTAGGTTGTAAAAATAAACAATGATGTATTTTGTTTTAAAACTTGAAATTTTATATCCTGTAGGCTTTCGGTATAAAGGCCATTTTGTTTTTCAACGAAAGTAGCAACCTTTATGCCATGTTCGTTCATATTTGAAACAACCATAGTTTTCTCTGTTTTTATCTCAAGAAAAGAGAATAAACCAAGAGCGCTACCTCCTTTATGCTGGTTTGCAATCCTTCACATAACCACATTTCTCTTATTTTTTGTTGTCAAAGACAGGCAAAACCAGCTGCATGTTGTTCAGCCTATACACAGTGAAGATTAACCTCTTCTCTTGTGAAATTAATTCAAATACCATACAAACCCCAGCCTGAGTTTTGAGGGCTCTGTGATGGCGGTATCCGCTCCATTCATTCCTAGACATTTATAATTATACCAAGCTACCCATTTTGAAAAGGGAACCTCGTAAAGTTGTGATTGGCACTAGCTTGTGAGTTTAGTAGAACAAGTTTGGTATGCATATGTGAGAGTGTGCCTATGTAATGCCCATATATAGCTTGTCAGGCCATTAGTCAAGCCGTGGTCTTACTTGTAGCTTATGTCCCTCGAACATTTTGATGTTTCTAAGTTTTGTTTGTAATTTTCTCTTATATATCTCTCGAGCATTGTAATGTTTCCATTTGTCGCAAAACGGTTAATTAAGCTCTTTCTGAGAGGGTACTAGTCGTGAAATGTCAGCTTTGGCTACATTAGCATAGGTAAAGCTTTTAATACGTGCTTGTGGCCTCCGTGTACTACTTTACCATCGAGATATCAATAAAACGAGTGCATTTCATATCGATCGTTGCCTTTGTGAGCTTGTCCGTTTAATTCGTTCGTCATATTTTAATTCTTTGTGTTGCTTGCTTTGCTTGCACAATACTAATATCGTGTGGGTTATTTGTTTTACGAGGGACATTGTCGGGTTGGCTTCCCGCAGCGAGGTAAGTAGCCGCGGCCTACTGCGGTGCAGGCTTAGGCGAAGTGGCGGTTGGTATCGAGCCAAAGCGTCGAGGTGGCCATCGAGGCAAGCATGTCGAGGATCACAAATCAACAACGATTCGATTCCTACGACCAGGCCAATTTAGCGAGGCATACCTAGTCGGTTGGAAAATTTGGAGGCGTACATGAGCCTCGAGTTGGATGAGCTTCGTGCAGTGAGGCATTGGAGAGCGACTAGCCGAGTAAAGTATTTCGAGGAGAGCCCTCCGGTCTCGGCCGGAGAACCGGACACACACATCAAGCAGCTCACGGGAGAACACAGGTCACAACAGGCAATCGCGTGCGAGTTGACAAGGGTTGTCAACGAGTTGTCGGGAGGACGTGGCGGTGACGGTGGACACTCCAAAGAGATTATGATCTGCGCGCCAGGTGAATGTCACCATGGTTGCTATTGGAAACCCATCATCCTTCCAGCGGGGATAGACTATGGGCGTATCAAAGTGCGAGCCCGGGCATATGGAGAACGCGTGATCGAAGGAGCTCGAAATTTCCTCTTGACATGGAGCAATATTTTCTAGCGGTGAAGCCAAACTTCGAGAAACAAAATTGATAATGGCTGATGTACCTTTGCGGGTGTGAAGTTGTGGTGGAGGACCAGTATGTCGATATACAAGAAAATAGATGCGTTATCAATACTTGGGAGACACGAAGAAGGAACCTGGCTCAATTCCTCACGAGAATGTTGATTACATTGCAGCGTGTCCTGGCTTGCAGGAGTTAAACAGGCCGAGGTTCCATACGAGACTATGTGAAGGCATTCTCGCACTCATGCTAGGCATACGTGACATGTCAGAAAGATAAATTATTCTATTTTTTAGAGGCCCAGCCGTAGGCAAGAACCAGAATTGCATGGTCCCAGGAACTATCAACTTGAGCGAGTGTGAAGCGTTGACCGATTATGCATTTGAAACGGCTAGCAAAGAAGGAACCAAGTCAATACTCCTAACCAAGCGGGATAAAAGCGCGGTAGAATCGGACAAAAAGTGGGGAGGTGATAGAAGGCACTCCTTTCAAGGACCATGCAGCCAATGAGCGTCCAAATTTCTAATTAAATTACAATTCAAATGCATATGGCCAAAACTAGACCGTGTCTTGCTTTTTATGTAACGGACCACATGGGGGTAAGTAAATGTCCTCCATGACTGCTTTAAATGCTTTACAAGCTTCTTTACGCCCAGAGAGCAATGTAGTGAGGAGAATCCAGAAGAGGAAGAGGAAGAGCCTACTTTCGAATGGGAGCTGACTTGATTTCTGAGCCATGAAAAACAAATGGTTTGAAACAAAGTGGCTGAAAAGGCCTGTAATGTTTGTGAAGCCCACCAATCGAAAGCGCGAGGAGGTGATGGTGGACACGGGTCTTCACCAATTTTATCTCGGCGAGCTGCAAGGAGATTAGGCTGAGGTTGGAGAAGGACAGGTCGAATGAAGCGGTCCCATTTCGAGCCCTTCGCGTGGGTATGGCAAAAGTACCGGAAACTAGGCCCTGGGAAGGGCATACCAACATGATCGCGGTACGGTGGGCGACTTCGACGTGGTCTTGGCATGGAGTTTAAATCAGAAAAGCAATTCTATCCGTACCTGAATAGTTTGATTATGATGGGAGAAACTACGAGTGTTGTTCGCGAAAATAAAGCGGATGATTCAAAATTTTTGTCGTATTTCCAATTTAAGAAAGGAGTGAAGAGGCGAGCCAGGCATATGTTGCTACGCTTGGAGAATTTGGAAGACGAGCGTGCATGTTGATAGAGGCGGAATGCTCTGGTCTTTCAGGGATGTCATGCGGATAAGCTCCCCAAGGCCTTCCAGAAGTATAGACCATGAGATTGAACTTCATACAGTGAAGCCACCAAGCGCACCCTGGAATGGCTCGCTCCGTACTTAAGTGCGAAAACAACTAGAAGAACTCTTGGGCCGAGCCATAAGGCCATCCAAGGCCCCTACTGAACACTGTGTTGTTCCAAAAGAAGCACGATGGGAGCTTACGGTTGTGCGTGGGTATCGGAATACCGATATAAGGTCACGGTCTTGTGATAAATACCTATCCCTTGATAGCGGACTATTTGACCAACTTAGTGGTGCAAATATTTCACAAAGCTAGACTTGAGATCGGTACTACCAAGTGCGAATTGCTGAAGGAGATGAGCCAACAACATCATTGACTCGATGCGGGGCTTATGAGTTTTGGTGATGCCATTTGGATTGACCAACGCAGCGCGCAACATTTTGTACATTAATGAACCAAGTGTTCCGACTATCTTGACAAGTTAGATTTGTGGGTATTTGGATGACATTGTAATCTATAGCTATGCGCTAGAAGCCTGAGAGCACATTGAGAAGGTGTTCAAAGGCTTGGAAGAACAAACTCTTTGTGAAGAAAGAGAAATGCTCTTTTTGCACGGGACCAAATCAAGTTCAGGCCACATTATGAAGCGGGGACGCATCCAATGGATTTGGATAAGGTGAGGCAATCAAAGTGGAAGACACCTACCAATGTCGGGAGATGGTCGTTCCTCGGCAGCGAATTACTATCGGCTTCGTTGAAGGCTTCCGAGGAAGCAACCCCCAACTGAATTCATCAAGAAGGGGTGGCGTGGGAATGGGTGATCAATGTCAAACCTCATTTGAAGACCTCAAGGCGCCATGATGAAAAGACGATACTAGCTCTTCCGGACATCAGCGAAGCCATTTGAAATACAAAGCGGATGCCAGTTTTGCTTTGGGAGGGTTTTACTGAAGGTCACCCAGGTTGCATACGAAAGTAGAAAATTATCGGAAGTGAAAAGAATTATACGGCCTGAAAAAGAGATGCTATGGTCATCCATTGTTTGAGAACATGGTACATTACATACGGGTGAAATTCATTGTGAGACAGAACCTTTCGGTAAGTGAGTCATTTCTTCCTTGCCAAAAAAATTATCTTAGCGAGTCGTTGGCAGAAATCACCGCAGAGTTTGATTTCCATTTTGAGCATAGAAGCGGGGCGCTAATCAAGCGGCGAGGCAACTTTAAGTCATGGCGGAACTTCGCGGCGCTGAAGTGCATGCTTGACTTGTCGGCTAGCATTATTTCGACATCCAGATGCGAGGAGCGGATAAAGGAGCACGAGGAAGGACCCCGTAGCTCAAATATACTAAAAAGCGTGAAGGGAAGGCTTCGCGATTTTGGGAAGAAGATGGTCTACTACGGGCGAAGGGAATCGACTATTACGTCCGTTTGGAGATTTGAGAGAACCCTACTACGGGAATGCCACGATACTCATGGGCGGACACCCGGTTGTGCGAGAGAACTATCGTTGATCAAGCGAGGTATTATGGCCACAACCGGGATGCGTGATGGACTACACTAGAACTTGCCTTACATACCAACAAGATAAGGCCAGAAGCGCCAAAACAAGCGGGGATTGCTACCGCCCCTAGCTGCGACCATGGGAGAGTGTGTGTCCTCTGATTTCATAAATGGCATCTGCAGCTGGGGATTTTTCAAGCATACTAGTGATCATTGATAGATTCTCAAAGTATGCCACTTTCAATACCGACATCCAAGTATTGCCTGCAAGAGAGACCGCCCGCTTATTCTTAAGTTTGTAGTCAAGTATTGGGGGGTGCATTGACACATTGTGACGTCGAGACCACCCCAGGTTCTGAGGAATTTTTGGAAGGAGCTCTTTAACCTCCTTGGGTCACAACTAAATATCTCATTAAGCTACCACTGACGGATGGAATGTAATGAGAGATTCAACGCCATGTCTTTGGAAGAATACTTGCTTTGCAGTCGTCGAGATCAAAGAGGTGAAACGACTATTGGATGGGCAATTCATTTCAATCTGAAATTTCGGCGACCAACAAAAGCCGTTTGAGATAGTGAATGGACAGAATCCTTTATTGCCCATACATGGACAATTATCGTGGAAGGAATCTAGAGCTTTCAACTTCACAGGATTGGAAAATAATGTGGCGTGCTTCGAGCTTACTTGGAAGGCATACATGACGAATGAAAAATGGGCGGTCGGGGACGAAGACCTCCGGAATTCAGCTGGAACATGGTAATGGTCAAGATTCTTTATGAGAGCAGTTTCAATCATTGCGATCGTTGGATGGCCGACAGCAAGACGCCTTCGAGGGCCCTCTCTATAATATCTAAGGTGGGCAAGACATCCTACAAGTGGAAACGAAAGTGGATGAAGGTGCATCGGTGTTTCCGCGTCGGCAACTTAAAGCGTACCACCCGGATGAAGAAGATCAGTAGCACTTAACCGGCCATCCCGGCGGCCCGGTTGAGTTGAAGACAAGGCGCCAGGGAAGCAGGTGAAGAGATCCTGCCGGCGGGATCATCAAAGTTAAGCGCCGACCGAAAGTATCCGACGAGTGGAAGGGACTTGGAGAGGAGGAGGAGACAAGTTGGGGCGAGACACGGAGGCGGTTCAAATGATTGAAGATTTTGAAGCGGTAAATTCGTCGAGGGCGCCGGCAGATTGAGTGGGGAGAATGTGAGAGTGTGCATGTAATGCCCAGTATAGCTTCCCGGGCCATTAGTGGCAAGTAGGCTGCTTGCCAGTAACTTATATGTCTCCCGAACATTTTGATGTTTCGTTTTGTTTGTAATTTTCTCTTATGTCTCGAGGCATTGTAATGTTTCCATATGTAAGCAAAGCGGTTAATTAAGCTCTTTTCACGGAGGGGTGACTAGTAGAATGTTGGAAATTTGCTCATTTAGCATAGGTAAGGGGCTTTTATACGTGCTTGTAGCTCCGTGTACTCTTTACCATGAGATATCAATAAGCGAGTGCATTTCTATATCGATCGTTGCTTTAGGAGCTTATCGTTTAATCGTTCGCGTCAGTATTTTAATTCTGTGTTGCTTGCTGTCTTTTACAATACTATATCGTGTGGGTTATTTGTTTCACGAGGGCATTGTCGGTTGGCTACTAGACATGAGAATTAAGTAAGCACCCTTGTAACACACTGCGTTGTGCCAAAGGCTTAGGCCGTGACACATAGACTAGTAATTTTCCTTTGAAGCCTCACACCAATTTCAGCGCCAATTTGAGCGTGGAGCGAGCGAGGCAAAGTGAGACGAGAGAAACTAAAGCAATGCCACTCCTGCTAGTCTCCTACCAAATTCGAACGTTGGTTCCCTACCCAATTCAAAGTTCCCCTACTTTTCGCACAACCAAATCAACAAAACTAGTATCCTCGAACCAAGTATCTAGAAAACCAATCCATTTCCTACCATTAACAGCCAAATCCCAACAGACCCACCACTCCACTTCTCAAAGCAAGACCCAGGACGAGGGCATTTCCGCCGAGGACGTCAAGGTCCTCGTCAAGTTCAAGTCCAGGTACAACTACATTCGGGTTCTGCAGGTATCTCGGAAAGCGGACCACCCTTTTGCGGGCTCAAGACTACTCCTTCTTGATGAGCCTGGAAACATCCACAGTATTTCTTTTCTCTTCAAGTCCTTTACCGACACTTACTTCGATGTTTTCGCCACGTTGCCGCCAATTTTGCCTCCCGGACCTATCGGAATTCTCGGGTTTGGCGCGGGTTCGGCGCGTTTGATTCTGGAATTGTATCCTCAAGTGGTGATTCATGGGTGGGAGCTTGACCCTTCTGTTATTGCTGTTGGGAGAGAGTATTTCGGCCTTTCAAAACTTGAAAAACATTACCAAGATAGGCTTTTTGTTTATGTTGGAAATGCATTGATGGCTAGTGTGAAACAGGGGTGCTCAGGGATTTTGGTTGATTTGTTTTGTAATGGTAGTTTAGTTCCTGAGCTTCAGGACCCAAATACTTGGAGAAAGCTTAGGAAGTGTTTGAGAAAGGCGGGAGAATAATGGTGAATGTAGGAGGTAGTTGTGTGGAGGCCGAGGATTCACGTAGAGATGGGAAAGTAGTAATGGAAGACACTTTGGAGGCAATGCATCAGGTTTTCCCTCACAAACTTTTGGTTTTGAGCCTTGGGAACAGGAAGGAGGATAGTTCGGTTGCTCTTACAGGTGCTTTGCCGGATCTTGATGCATGGAAGAAGGCTCTTCCTGGCGCTTTGATGGGTTATGTTGATAGGTGGACACCGCAAAGTAGTTAGTATGGTATGTTTTGCTTCCCTGAGTTTTATGAAAAATTAATCAGGAGGAGTATTGGTGGATGCATCACACTGTTGTTATTACCATACCAAATTGTTAAAATTTGATTAAAATTTGCATTGTTTTACTGAATTTTGTTTATTTCTCATGGTCTTCTTTCCATTGAATATGTTTTTGTTCACTTGATTCAATTCAATAATACAGGAGAGTTTCAAACAAGATAGACATGTAATGGTTTTCTGGAAGGAAAGTGAAAATTGGTTAGTTAAGGATTGATCATAAACTTAAACTATGTAGATATTGGATATTTTGTGCTTTGAAGTTTTTGAGGTTCTTAGATACTAAGCTTCAGTTTGAACAGATATTAAATTGGTATGTGGGCTTGGGACACTTTCAAACTGGCCTTATGTTTTTAGTTGATTTAGGAAAGTTCGCAGCATTAGGTCCAGGATCTTGTTATCCTCGAAGTTGAAAGACCATTTTCTGGTTAATCTAATATTTATATTGGTTGATGTGATGGTCTTTTTCCTGTTTTAACATGTACAAATGAACTTTACGCCAAAAACAAATTTAGAGTCTATCCAAGTTGAAGTGTGAGTTTGGAGTTATTGGGAAAAAGATTGAAAAGGAACATCTAGATGCACACAACTTGTAGTAACAAAGAATTTTTATTTCAATTTTTGTGCTGGGTTTGACATTCATCTCTGCACGAGGTTTAAATTCATTAATTTATGCCCACAGATTTATACTTCATAGTAAACCCTTTAATATAAACAAAGTTAAGGTTTTGTCTTCTTTTTTGCTTTTGGTTTTATTGTGCAACTTGTAAGGATTGGGTTGGCCTCAATTAAGTGGCAGGAGCCAGCTGTATCCACATTGTTAGAAAATTAATTCGCTTTTGATTTTGTACTGTAATTTGCAAGCTCAACTAAGTTTTCTTTTGCATTTCACGTCTGCAGCTCCTTATTCCTCTTTTTGCCTTATAAATAATAATCTACCATATATTGCTTGATCATATATTAGGTGAAGTGAACTAAAATGATTTAATAGCAGAATATACATGTTCAACAGTTTAGGAAGGAATGCTTTAGTAGGAGAATCACATTTAGGTTCATCAAGTTGCTAAAAACTTTATGCTTTCAATCCATTAAGTGCTGTTTCTATCAGATGGAGAACCCATTGTAGAAATATAAGATTTTCTCCATGGCAATCCTTGTCTTCCAATCTTTTCTGATGGTTCTTCATTTTGAAAGTCAAATTTGTTCCCATGACCTGTGACTAGCACCTCTCCTGAAAGGGAGGTTAGGTTTGACCTCAAAGGCAAACTCTCATAGATATTCTAAAGCCAACTGTATTAAAAATATGCTTTCTCATACCAAACCATAAACAAATTAAAAGATTAACAACATTGAACAAAACAGCTAGCTGTTTAAATACTGCTTCTGGGTTTCTATTGCCCTAGTCCCTTCTATAAAAACCTGACCGGCTTCTCTTAGTTTTTGTTTCCTGCTAGTCAAGATGAGTAGTTTTCCAGTGAAGTTACTTGCAGTAATAGCAATATGTGTTCTTGTGGGTGTTTCTTCTGCACCACTTCCTTTCGGTAGTAATATTTTCTTCTGATGACCTGTTTTGGTATATGTCTCAGCGAATACTGGGGATAGGGGTTATTTCTGATTTAGCTTATGTTAATATTTACTTCATAATGAATCTACAAATGCTACAGATGTATGTATATATATATTTATGTATGTGTTTGTCATGAGGTTTTGCAGTGTTGCTTTGATACATCAAATCTCTTTTGAAGCTCAAACTTCCTTGCTTTTTGACATTATTCATTCTCATCTCTTGTTGCAGGCGGTGAGAAGGAGAGTTCATTACATGTTTCCAACTGCAGAGATGGCTCAAGGAAGATGACCACAGAGAAAGAAGGTAGCTTTGGATGTGAAAATTCGGAAATAAATAGCAACAAGAAAATAATTCGCTCTCGAAGTCTACGACTCTGGTCAACGAAACTAACACCGCCTCCTGCACCTACTAAAAATAGGCCAACATCGATGCGTTCTACTGCCCCACCACCTTCAGTTGTATAATGGTCAGTCAAGTGTCAGTGTCTATGCGTTCTCCAGTGTTACTGATGCTTCCTCTTGCTGCTCCATATTTGTATATCCTACCGACCTTGTATTGTGAATTTCTTAAATTGTTCATGTAGTTGTGGAAATGGGAGAGTTTAAATGGAGTGATGAAATCTGAGGTAATTTCACGTACTTGATCGTTGATAGTCATAATATGTGCCAAAGTGAGAACTGGTAGATGACTTTAGTCCTGCTATTATTAAGTGGCTTTTTGATATGAAAAGCAAGTTGAACTTGTTAAGCTTGGGCTAAAACCCCATTGAATCCACACAAGTGTCAGGAGTAAACTATATTTACTCTTAGTTATGCTGTCGTAAATAATCTTAAACATCCAAATGATCAGTAATCTAGGTTTTCGTGACTACACATGCGCACACTCACATAGATATTATATATATTTATAACCCAATACATACTGCTAGATGATAGTTAACCGATGTCTGATCACTTTGAAAGAAGAATTTGATGACAACATGCATGCTGCCAAGCAGTAGAGAATGACAGCAAACAAACGAATTGTTAATTCAGATTCGTTTTCTTTCATACAGTTATCCACAAATGTTCAAATTGAGAAACTTGAAAATACATCAATGTTTAAGAAAACAATCTCCATTCCATAAAGTATTAATTAATCAAGCTTTGGAATACAGGGAAAGATACAACCACTCCGACCAATAGAACAAACAAATAAACCCACCTATCATACTAAAAGGGTTTTGTTCGATATTGATTTGTGATATTATTTTATCATCATTATTGTTGCAAACAGGTATCATATTAAGTTAATTTATATATTAAAATTGATAGGTGATAATGGATGAATTATTAGAACATGTTTGACTATTCTCTCTGGGCTGAATTTCGAAATATAACTTTAAGCAAATTAAAGCATTTATAATCCCATGCTAAATGCTACATTTTTGGTGAATGTGCTAGTTAGTACATATTAATTATATAGTTCCCATGAGGATGTGGCTGTGAGTCAAGGTCAGTGGCAACAATGGGACTTCTTATTTCCAGTTTTGTTTTGTTATCTACCCAAATGAGATAACCAAAAACTAGAGTCTCCTCCATTAAACTTGGACCTTCTATACTCAGCTTCTCATTCTTCTCTTTGAATACCAACTCGTCCGGAACAACCTTAACCTCAAATCCTTTCATGGATGTCACATTTGCCGCATAGATTGCTGGTCCCTCTTCTGCCTTAGTCACTGTCCTTTGAAACTCTTACAGTTTTAGAATCCTGGTTTAAGTCATATGCATTGAAGAATGCTATAAAAGAAGGGTAAATAAGATCCAAAGATGGTGTAGAACAATCGAAGGAAGAAGACCTAATGATAAGCTTAATACGGTCATGACTGTAGTTGAGTGCACAGAGAACGTTTATGTAATCTTCTCTGCCAGCATCATAAACCAGTCCTGGGTTCATGGTCTTGTTGGGATTGATACGTCCAGCTCCACGGCTAAAGGAGTACTTTAGAATGTGGACAAGACATCTTATCGAATGGCAGGCTCTTCTGAAAGAAGTGATATTCTGAATTTTGTCTATACCTTGCAGTTTTGGATATTAATTCTGTTGGTACATTCACAATGTGCCATGAGGCATAAAAATCTCAAGAAAGAATTTCCCGAGAAAGAGCAACTCATCTGGGGTGGACTAATATTAACATCATTGCTACTTTGCATTATACAGCTGCTTGGTATCAAATCCATGTCTGATCAGCAAAGTTCTGTTTGAGAGGTTTAAAATGTAACAGCCATCTGATTTTCTGTCAAAATTTACTTTTAAATGTTCCTAACGTCCAACAGGCAGCTGTTTGATGCAACTACAAGAAACTTGGCATTGGAGAGGGCACTGACTATGATATTGGACTGGACGGAATTGTTTCTGGTCCTATTCGTGAGATGGGTTGAGTAAGCTTGTGCCTAAAGAGATAAGCCAAACTGGGGAATTCTTGCCTTTGTGCAAGGTAGGGAGAAATGGAATATTGCCTCGGCTGCCCTTTACTTTTCTTCAGATGCAGGTTACTAACCTTAACGATACTCACTTTTTCAGCAGCATCATTTACTTAACTAATAATTTCGTATTTGCAAGATATTTAGAACTAGATGCCAAGGAAACAGAAATGTTACTGTTAGGAAAAATGGATCCTGATGGTATCAAACATGCAAAAAGTCAGGACTCATGGTTTTGTGTGGAGGGAAACTCATTTGTTACATGAAGTGTATGCATTTATATACACCCTTGGCATGTGGTTTAATATTGACGACATGGATATATGCGTTGGATGGGTGTACTCTAAACCATTTTCTGCTGTTGGTTGATTATGCTTTCTGGCATAGCTTGTTGGCAAAGTAACAATTTACTTCTTGTAAAGTAGTGACTTGTAGTTTCTTTGGTTACAACTATGCCTTGGTATTGTACTTTTATGAAAGTTAGTTGTCCTTGGTATTGTACTTTTATGGTGGTGGTGAGAATGAATCCAAGAGTAGGAGTTTTCCCTGGTTGATGGTAGGTGTTGCTTCTAGAGACAAGCTTTGAAGGCCCTGCATATTCATAATAGAGGAAAATAGCTCACTTATATGCTCTTCAGCCACACACATAACTCCAAGCCTCCTGAGCTGTGTCAGATTACCTAATTCTTCAGTGATGCCACCACTGGCATTTATACCAGTAAGGGTTAGAAGGTTTGTAAGTGTTCTTATACCTTCTGGTAGCTTGACCCCATCCATACCTTAGTTTTTGAACATTTGGAGGTGCCTCAGTCTTACAAGATTTAGTACCTCATTTGTCAATGCTATTATTTTTCCACACCATCTGATATCCAAAGTTCGAAGGTCTATTAAATTGCCAAGTCCTGCTGGGAGCTCAGGTTAGGTCAGTGTGTTTCAAGCTGAGATATCTCAGGTGTATCATGTCTCCAGCTTCATCTGGTGGGCTCTGGATTTTGGTATTTCAAGATCTAGCATCTCAAGATTTTGAATTACTAGATTTTAAAGAATTACCTTTTTCTTCAAATGTTTTGATTGCCAATCAGGAACAAAGATTGAAGTGGTAGATTCTCACTTTCCATCAAATCTTAGTCAAAAGATGACGTGCAGGTTATGAAGTGCTAGCGTCTGAACTGGATGATGAAGTTCTGAAGTTTCCTTCCTTTCATTTTGCGAAGAAAGAATTCCCTGTGGGGAGAGGGACTTGTAATGTAGTCCCTTGATCTGGTTGTTCATTTATAAGAAGCATTTCTTGGCTGACCGGTTCATATATATTTTCTTCTGCTATATCCTCCGTTACTCTTTCTGCTTTCTCTTTGATCAGAGCTTCAGCTACTAATAATCGAATAAGTTTCCCTTTTGGAATCCAGAAATTCTCAGGGAATATGCAACAGTACATTAGACAATTCTGAAGGTCATCTGATAAATTTACATATTTAGATTCAAATGAAACAGATGAAGAAGAAGCTGATGCCTGACCTTCTTTAATCACTGTGGAGTTCTTTTCTTCCATCTCATCTTAAATAACAGTGGAACTACTCGGTTGGCTCATTCTGTGAAAGGTTTCAGCAAGGCAAGATTCAATTGTCTGCATTTCATTTCTGAAGCAGCCACTCAGAGCTGTCCTATCAGATCCAGGCTGCTTATCTACTTGTATGATGAACTTCTCCATATGATTTTCGATGTTATCAAAAAACTGGGTTTCAATGTTATCAAGAAATTAGTTTGAAACCGGCCATGCACCGGAGTTGGAGTGTAGGCCAAGAAACTGGGTTGAATGAGTTGTGGCAGCTGTTATGGGCAAGTCCTTAAATGAAGAAACGTAGCCTGGGTGAGGCTTTCAAGGCCTCGAATTCCTCAGGCAAAAGATTTACCCGAAACCATTTATAACATAAGTGTAGATATAGATATGTGAAAGCTTAGAATTACCCAATAGAGAAGATAGAGTGGCCAGTACCAGGAATGGTGATCAACGAAAGCTTTATGCATAGCTGATAAGTCCATATGGATAATATGATTTTCGGATTGAGCTGATGAGACTGTGTACTGAGACGGGTAGAAAAGAAAGCCAAAAACACAAAGCAAGATGATGAGTAGCCATGGGTGTTGAGTAAAATGTCAAACAATGCCAGAGTCAGATGTTTGCTTTGGGGTAGTAGTGAATTACAAAAATATGACCAAAAAAGGTTAGTGTTCACTGTTTTTTTTTTGGTGAATGGTTAGTGTTCACTGTTGAGTTGGAAGTGGACTGACTTTGTCCATTTTCGAGAGAATTTGTCGCTTTTATCAGAGAGTAATAATCCAGTAAACATGCTAAAGAATACGTCAACCTCAACCTGCTTCACTAGTCTGATGAAGTTTCATTAGTGGATGTTATGTAACTTTGATTCCTATAGAATCTGACACTTTAATTAGTATCAAAACCATTCAATATGATGACACTTGTGCCTGCAACACACAGAGTACATGTAGATTTGATTACTAGCTTTAGAAATTCGAAATGTGCCAAAGTTTTCAAAGTTAGATTCGGCTTTTGGGAACTGGTTGGAAGTAGTTGATTTAGTCATGTTATAAAAGTGGCTTTTGATATAAAATTAAGTTGAATTTCAGCCTTTGGCTACTAGCAGTCCCTGATTAATAGATTTGCGCTTTAATTACGCCAGATCAAGTCAACCATATCTAGATGATCATATATATACCCTCAAAACCTAGATGATCAATATTTGTTGATTTCCGAAGAGCATTAATTAATTCCAAAATATGGCAATCGATTTTCTTGGAGCTGTCATTAAAAATAAAAATAATTTAAGGGTGACCTAAGTATTATCTAGTAATATTTTATATATAGGTGCATGGTAGATTTCCTTCCATCTTAGTATTAGTAGTCGCTTACAGTTGTCAATTAACGTAAATAGAGAATCAAAGCTTGTTTTTCTTGCTTTATAAATGAGGGAGATCATATTCAGATGCATGCTTATTAATTAATTTCTGGGTCTCTTCACAACAGTAATTATGTAGTAATTATTATTATTTTTGAAGTGAAAATTAATGAGAAAAAAAATCAATTTTTGTAAACTTCTCTGTTGTCTCAGTTTCAGTTGCTTCACTTGGAGCTCTCAAGAATTTCCCATTTTATATTATAATGGGTTCATTAAATGTGGAAAAGAAAAACTCTTTGATTGTTAACAGTCTTAAGATCCATCTTTCTGATGAACTCATTTTATACCCCACTAGAACTGTGAGACACTGGGCCATTTAATAATACTGAAATTAATCATGGTATACATAAAGTTTTTAAATTGATTATTTTTGTTGGGGTTTGTATGGTATTTGAACTTAATTTCACAAGAGAAGAGGTTAATCTTCACTTGTGCATAGGCTGAAACAACACATAGGCATGAGGCTGATTGTTGCTCTGTTTGCTGACAACAAAGATGGAGAGAAATGTGGTTATGTGAAGGATTGAAAACCAGCATAAAGGAGGTAGCTTTCCCTTGGTTTATTCTCTGTTTTCTTGAGAAAAAACAGAGAAACTATGGCTGTTTCAAGTATGAACGAAAATGGCATAAAGGTTCCACCTTTCATTGAAAAATAAAATAGTTTTTTATATCAAAAGCCTACAGGATACAAAGTTTCAAATTTTAAAACAAAATACATCATTGCCTATTCCTTAGAATCTAAAACAGAAAATTTAGGTGTCTAAAATAATAATAAAAACTAATCTTTCATTGGGAAATACAAAAGCTTAGCTTGCAAACACTAAAGTAAAATTATGGCAAAATTGCCATCATTTCAACACTCCTCCTTAGCAATTTTGTTTGAGACATTAAAATGTGTTCTTAAAGTCTCAAACCTTCCCTTCAAAGTGCCTTAGTGAAGATATCAGCCACATTATCATCCGAACATGCATCATCTTTATTTCTCCATTTGCTTCAAATTCTCTCAAAGAATGATACTTGACCGATATATGTTTAGTTCTTCCATGTTGAACCGGATTTTTAGCCATTGAAATAGCGAGGTGTTGTCACACATAATCACAGTAGCATCGTCTTGAGCAATTCCCAAGTCATCCAACAATTTCCTTAGCCAAATACATTGGTTTGCAGCAGCTGAACATGCAATATACTCGGCTTCAGCTGTGCTTTGTGCCACTGTATTTTGCTTCCTGAATTCCATGAAAATGGACCATTTCCAAATGTGAACAAATACCTCGAAGTGCTCTTCATATCATCTGAACTTCCAACCCAATCACTATCCGAAGCCAATGAGTTTGCATTCATTTACTCAAGTATACCAAACACCAAAGTCACTTGTGCCCTTCAAATATCTAAAATTCTTTTGGCTCCTATATAATGAGTTTGTGATGGACATTGCATGAATCTTGAAAGGAGACTAACACTATACATTATATCGGGTCTAGATGCACAAATATAAAGTAAACTTCCAATTAAACTTCTAAAATTAGAAGCATTTACCTTAGGTGTGCCATCTTCCTTTACAAACTTTTCTCCTTGGTTCATTGGTGTGCTTGTGTCCTTGCATTGATCCATGCTAAATTTCTTCAAAAGATCTTTTACATACTCCTCTTGACTTATAAATATGCCTTCTTTGCATTGCATTACCTCAACCCCAAAAAGTAATGCATTTCTCCTAAACTTGACATCTCAAATTGTTCCTCAAGTTCGGTTTTGAATTTTTCAATCATTTCTTCATCTTGGCGGTCACCAACAAGTCATCTACATAAAGAACACGATCACCATGCTTGCATGAGCTCTTACATACAATGTGGGTTCATTTTGACTCCTCCTAAAGCCTTGTTGTACCAAGTAACCATCAATCTTGGCATACCAAGCTCTAGGTGCTTGTTTGAGCCCATATAAAGCCTTGTGAAGTTTGTAGACTTTATCTTCACTTCCTTTCACTACAAAGCCTTCGGTTGTTGAACATACACTTCCTCTTGTAGTATACCATTTAGAAAAGCGGATTTAACATCTAAATGATACACTTTTCATCTTCTTTGAGCCGAAATTGCAAGAAAAAGTCTAATAGTCTCCATTCTTGCAACCGGTGCAAAGGTCTCACCATAATCAACTCCGGCTTGTTGAGCATACCCTTTGACTACTAATCTTGCTTTGTGCTTACTTATGGAACCATCGGATTGTATTTAGTTCTAAAATCCACTTAACTCCAATGGCATTCTTCCTTTTAGGCTTTGTCACCAAGCTCCATGTTCCATTTTTCTCTATTATTTTTAGCTCATCTTCTATTGCTTGTCTCCATTTCTTTTCCTCAAAAGCTTTTTCTACACTTGTTGGATCACTTAAGGCCACATTTGCTCTTTCATAAATGTCGGTTAAAGGCCTTAAACCCCTAACTCCAACTTCATTTTCTTCATCATCCTCTATGGAATTTTCAAATGAATTATCATCATTATTGTCATGAAATTCATTTCCTTCCACTTCTTCATCATGTGATTGTGCATCATCACCATTGTCTTATATCTCCTCCTTACTCCAATCCCATTTTGAGCCTTCATCTATTACAACATCTCAACTTATCAAGAGTTTTGACTCTCCAAGTTGAAAACTCTATACCCTTTGGTTACTTCACTATATCCCATCAAGATTCCAACTTCTCCTCTTTTATCTAACTTTCCTCTTTTTTCACTTGGTACATGTATATAACAAACACTACCAAATATTCTTAAATTTTCAAAAGGGTTGGAATTCATACCATAGCTCAAAAGGGTTTTCTTCTTCAAGGACTTTGTGAAGTTTCTATTTTGAATGTAGTTTGAGGTATTGACCGCTTTAAGCCAAAACTTCTTTGGCATGTTGTTCTCAAATAGCAAGCACCTTGCCATTTCCATGAGTGTCCTATTTTTCCTTTCACATACACCATTTTGTTGTGGTGTGTATGGTGTAGTGAATTGATGCACAATTCCACTTTCTTTGCATATACTTTGAAAGGCATGACCGGTGTATTCTCCTCCGTTGTCCGTCCTTTTGCACTTGATCTTGGATTGGATTGATTTTCAACCATTTTCTTGTACTCCTCAAACTTTTCAACTACTTGGCTTTTTTGGTGAGGAAATATATCCAACACCATCTTGTATAGTCATCTATGAATGTAAGAAAGTATCTACTTCCATTTAATGAAGGTACATTCACGGGACCACACACATCCAATGTACAAGCTCCAATTTGTATTTTGCCTTCCAAGAACTATGTGGGAAAGGTAACCTCACTTGTTTCCCTTGTTGACACACATCACATACATGATCAAGTTCATTTACCAAAGGCATATTCTTAACCAAACTTTGAGTGCCTTTCATTGTTTTAACACTTGAATGTCCAAGCCTTTTATGCCAAAGTTGAGAAATGCTCTCAACTTTAGTATTTAATGCAACCGATTCATAATCCTCCAAAGACAACTTGAAATTTTTATTTCTCATGCCAACATTCATTACAACAATGCCATTTGCATCAACTATCATACATATCTTGTTAGAGAAATTCAAGGTATAACCATTATCTAACATTTGTCCTACACTCAATAAATTCTCACAAAGTGAATTAACAAACAAAACATCATGAATAATCTTGGTACCTTGATCGGTTTTGATAACCACATCACCCTTTCCTTGAACCTCTATGTAAGCACCATTGCCAATC
The DNA here is from genome assembly GCA_007844105.2 of Rhamnella rubrinervis. Classification (NCBI taxonomy): domain Eukaryota; kingdom Viridiplantae; phylum Streptophyta; class Magnoliopsida; order Rosales; family Rhamnaceae; genus Rhamnella; species Rhamnella rubrinervis. Next base: position 244,667 of record CM017585.2, read on the forward strand.
TTAACCTTTGTATGCAAGCTTTTGTCAAGATTCTTGAACCACTCTTCCTTGTGAGACATATGGTTGGTAGCTCCACTATCAATAATCCAACCATCTCTTTCTTGATGTTGAGCTTTCAAGCATGTAGCAACAAACAAAGTTTCAGCTTCCACATTCTCTACCTCATTTACAACATTTGCTTGTTGTGTTCCATGGTTATTCTGCTTGCAAACCTTCTCCACATGACCTTTTAGCTTGCACCTTTGACAAAATGCATCCGATTTCCATCAACATTTTGAAGGAGCATGTCCATACTTCTTACAATAAGGACAAGGTGGAGAGTTCTTCTTTCCTTGTGATTGATTTTGGTAGCTTCTATTTGATTGTTGATGTTGAGCATTGTTGTTGTTGTGTCCACGGTTTTGGAACCATTTTGGTGACCTTGTGACTTGTTCTTTTGCTTCATGAAGAGAGCATTTTCAAGTGACTCCTCCTTCCTTATCTTGCTCCTTTGTTCCGTTGCTTGAAGAGCATTGATCAACTTCGGTGAGAGTAATCTCACTTAGGTTTCTTGATTCTTCCAAAGATGATATCTTGGACTCAAATTTTTGGGTAGAGACACCAACACCTTTTCAACAATTCTTGTGTCACTTAGTTGCTCACCAAGAATCCTTATTTGATTTACCACATTAAGAAGCCTAGTGGTAAAGTCTTTGATGCTTTCATTTTCCTTCATCTTCAAACACTCAAACTCCCTTCTCAAGTTAAGCACTTGCATTTGCCTTGTTCTTGAACTTCCTTGGAATTATTCTTGGAGCTTATCCCATGCTTCTTTTGCTGTTTTACAAGTTATAATTCTTGTAAAAATAGTATCACTCACCGAAGAATGAATGGTTGTGAGTGCTTTGAAGCCTTTTGCCACTTCTTCATCATGCAACCTTATTTGGTTTAGAGTTGCACTCTCTCAAAGGAGCTGGTTTATTTGTTGTTGTTGTAGCTTCCCATAGTCCATAAGCCTTCAAATAAGTTTGCATTTTGATGCTCCAAATAGAATAATTTTCTCCATTGAAGATTGGAGGTGAACGTGTTGAAAAACTTGAAGAGGCCATCAATTTTCGGGTATGATAGGTATGGTGGGTTTTTTTTCAGCAAAGCTCTCTCTTTTCTCTCACAAGATTGAAGAAAAAAGGACCCTAACAAGATCAGTTTATGCTCTGATACCAATTTGTTGGGGTTTGTATGGTATTTGAACTTAATTTCACAAGAGAAGAGGTTAATCTTCACTTGTGCATAGGCTGAAACAACACATAGGCATGTGGCTGATTGTTGCTCTGTTTGCTGACAACAAAGACAGAGAAAATGTGGTTATGTGAAGGATTGAAAACCAGCATAAAGGAGGTAGTTTTCCCTTGGTTTATTCTCTGTTTTCTTGAGAAAAAAACAGAAAAACTATGGCTGTTTCAAGTATGAACAAAAATGGCATAAAGGTTCCACCTTTCATTGAAAAACAAAATGGCTTTTTTATATCAAAAGCCTACAGGATACAAAGTTTTAAATTTTAAAAACAAAATACATCATTGCCTATTCCTTAAAACCTAAAACAGAAAGTTTAGGTGTCTAAAATAATAATAAAAAACTAATCTTTCATTGGAAAATACAAAAGCTTAGCTTTAGCTTGCAAACACTAAAATAAAATTATGGCAAAATTGCCATCATTTCAACAATTTTGGCATATGGAAACTGGTAGGAAATAATCAATGTCAACTTTTGAAGTTTATATATACTTATATTCATGGAAACTAGTAGGAAATACCGAAATAGTCGACTTTAATCATGTCAAACCTCATCAATGTCAACCTTTGAAGTTTATATATACTTATATTCATGTAAGATTCTAACTTTCTTTCCCTATACTCTATATTAATTAATATAGTATAAGCAAAGTAAACACTCTATTTATTATATTAATCTGGAGTGGTTTCCAGCTGGTTGTTTCAAATAATTCATAAATTTGTATATATATATATATATAGTGATCAAAATTGGCAGGGACTTCCTTAATTGATGTTTATTTGCAGCAGGGAATTAAAAGTTGCTTGATTGCTTTCCATGATGTGTTTTATTGTTTTCCAGCAAAGTTGGTGAAAATTGCAGTGCTTATCTCCTAATGCTTCTCATACTTCTACATTCTTCATTCTCTCTTTATGGTAATAACACATACACATAGTTCTATATTAAAATATACACATTAACAGTATCAATTTACATGCATTTATATATATATATATATATATATATTTGTATAATATACTTTTATTGTATGATTGTAGCAGCAGGTGGTGATGATCATATTGATGACCATAGTAGAAGAATGGAGGAGATTAGAGGCCTGCAACAACAATTGCGGAGCCGACAGCCGCTGCCGCCGTCACCCATCAGAAGTAAAGCCAAATCCATGATGGCTCCTCTGGCCCCTCTTCTTCCACATGCTCCACCACCACCTCCAGTTGTTAGCTGAATATTTCTCTTTTTAATTTAATTATTATTATTTTTTCTAATTTTAACTTTAATTTCCTTGTTTCATATAATGAGATACATGCTGAATGATGCCATTACTTATCATAATTAATTTATAGGGCCTTTTGTTTACAATCTCTTCATGCTTGTTACTTTGATATACATTAATTAAATTCCTTTATTATTATTATCTTATGGGTTGCATGGTAATCTGCTAAATTATGAAGTCAATAAATTTGTTGGAAAAAGATGAAACATTAAATATATATATATATATATATATATATATATCACTTATTAAAAATATACAATTTCAATGTTAAAAGTAAATAATTCAATTCCAATTCACATTTTATAAATTTTAAATTTTTTAAAACAGTGGTATTAAATTGTGGTTTAATATAGTAAGTTGAATTCAATTTCAGTTCACACCTCATAATTTCAAGCTTTAAGAACATTGATGTTGGATTATGATTTAAAAGATTACAATGGAGAGAAGCAAAAGCTTTATGAAACTATATATTTAATATATATCAATAATACTTATTGTGAAGAGGACGAAGACTGAACCTGCTGGTGAGAGTGAGGCCGAACGAATGTGTTGGGCTTTGCAAAAAGAGGCCCATAGGAGATGGATACACAATACATTTCGATTTCTCTAGGGAATTATTATAGGGTTTTTCGACGGAAGGCATTTGAATTTTTTTTACCAGTTTTTTTTATAAGTATTATTTTAATTAATTTTTTAATAAAAAGTTAAATATACCTTTAAATGTTTTTAGGTTTTCTTTCTTTCGCTTCATATTCCTTGTTGTCTTCTTCTTATGCAACGTTTTCTTCTTCTCTCTGATCTTCTTCTGCAATGCTTTCTTCTTCTTCTTCTTTTTCTTTTCTTTTTTCATGTCTTCTTTTTGCATATTTTGTCATAATGGGTTTTGCATATTTCGTCAGGGTTTTGGACAAAGCAATTCTAGTCTGGCGAAGCACTTCATTTGATGAAACAATTCTCTTATGACGAAGCACTTCATCTGAAGAAGTGAAAAAAAATTACTTTTTAAAAAATAAATTTTGTTCATATGACTTCATCAGACGAATCAATTCGTCAAATGAATTGTATCTATCAGTTTTGGACAAAAAAAACCTCATTCATTAAGGGTATTTTTGGTAATTTAGGATAAAAAAAATTATTATTTATAAAATTGGTTAAAAAAAATACAAAAGGCATTGAGCTTGGATATGAGATCGAAAAACCTATTATTATAGGATGGTGGGTTTCACCACTTGACTAATAAATTTATAATTATTTTTAAATTATTAATCATTTATTTTTATCATAATAAAATATAATTCATCCTATTTTTAGCTTCTCATCCTCAACCCTCCTTATCCCTTTTACAAAAACTAGCCTAAAAGTCAACTAGTAGATTTACCTATAATTATGCCTAATCAAGTCAACCATATCTTCGTAACCAATGATCAAGGGTGGCCTAAGTACTATTCAGTAACCTTATATATAGGTACATGGTAGTTTCCTTCTTAGTAAAAGTAATTGCTTACTAGGTTGTCAATTAACTCGATTGATAGAAATAATCAATGGAGTGGTTAAGGGAGGAAAATGATCAATAAAGGGGTTGAGAGTATGATAATTATTTGGAAGAAAGATGAATGAAGAGAGAGAATGGGAAGATGGATGGAGAATCCATCCTAATACTTCAAATTAATCACTCAAATATTGAAAGGCTTGTAGGAGAGAGGATTTTAACAAATAAGAAACAAATTTATAATTACATTTAAATCTTTCATCATCTCTTTCCTTCTTTACATACTAAACATTATTGAAGGATTAATACAATTCACCCCATCCTTTTACCTTCTCCATCATTCCCTTTCTTATTTCTCTAGTCAAACATGGCTAATGTAAATAGAGAATGAATGCTACATTCTCTTATAGCTTTTCTTATTTCATAAGTGAGGGAGATCATATTCATATAATGCATGCTTATTAATTAATTTCTGGGTCTCTTTACAACATAAACTACATACTTGCTATTACTAATTTTTAATGTGATAATTAATGAAAATAATAAAACAATTTTGTAAACTTCTATACTGTTTCAGTTGCTTCACTTGGCGCTCTCAAGAATTTCCCAGTTTAAGTTGAGTTTCTTAAGATTTGGCCAGCAACATTTTCTACCCATATGTAGTGTAAAATAATGGTAGTTGCTGAGTTTCAGTTAAAAGAATACTTCAGAGCAATAGAGAATGAAAGGAACATGACCAGAAGTCAAACTTCTGAAGTTTTTAATGGTAGTTGCTTAGAGTTGAAGTTAAAAGAACGTTTCAAAGCGGTAGAAAACGAAGGAAAGAGGACCTGAAGTCAAACCTCATCCTCATCGATGCCAAGTGTCAACTTCTAAGTTTTTATTAATACTTAAATACTCTATATAAAATTCTCTATTTTTTTCTATCCTCTATATTAATTAATGTAGTATAAGCTTAGTAAATACTTTATTTATTAAAGATTTAATTATATTTATCAATTATATATTTGAGGGGTGTGTTGGTGTAGTTTTTACACTTTTAATATAAATAATTTTACTTTTATTTTTAAAAAAATATATCAATATAGTCTCTGCATTTTTAATTTAAACAATCTAATCCTATATTTTTCAATACCGTTGAATAGGTCTGTCAAAAAAAAATTTTTTTGGTCAAAATTGACTATATCATGTTAAGATTCACAAAATATTTGGCCAATAATTATTGTTGTATATATATATATTTTTTTTTTTTTTTGAAAAAATTATTTAGTCAATCTAAATTCTTTAATTTAAAAATTTAATAGAAGACCTAATTGATATATCCCTAAAATGTAGATGTGAGTTTTGTTTAAATTAAAAGTATAAGGATTATATTTACACACTTTTAAAATGTGGGGATAAAATTGTATAAATTAAAAATATAAAGACTACATTGATACATCCTCTAAAAATATAGATTTGATAAATATAACTAATCTTTTATTAAATTAATCTAGAGGGCTACTTCCAGCTGGTTGTTTCAAATAATTCATAAATATATATATATATATACACACACATATAGTGATCAAAATTCACAAAGGCTTCCCTAATTGATCTTTATTTCCAGCAGGGAATTAAGTTGCCTAACTGCATGATGTGTTATTATTATTATTGTTTTCCAGCAAAGTTGGTGAAAATTGCAGTCCTTATCACCCTGTTGCTTCTCATATTTCTAAATTCTTCGCTCTCTCTTTATGGTAATAACACAAACACATAGTTCTATATCAAATATACACATTAATATTATCATTTTACATGCATATATATATATATATATATATATGTATATATATATATATATATTTATTTATTTATATAATTGTATGCAATGGGGTTATGGTCATATCGTGACAATAGTAGAAGAATGGAGAGATTGATGGCCAGCACCAACCCATACGAGTCGACATACTACCACGCCACCGCCACCCATGAGAAGTAGAAATATAGTGATGAGAGCTCCTGCTCCTACTCCTCTACCACTTGTCGTCCATCTCCTCCAGTTCATTGCTGAATATTCTCTTATTAAGGGTGTGTTTGGAAACACAATTATTTTTAGTTTTCTGTTTTTTATTTTTTCATCTTGAATTATGTGTAATTTTGTTAATTTAGAGGTTGATTAGAGTTTGTTAAATGTTAATTAGACTACTCAATTGACTAAAAATATGAAGAAAAATGAAAAACAAAAATAGAAAATGAAAACACTTTCAAAGTGTTTTCATTTTCTATTTTATTTTCTATTTTACTTAATTAAGTAGTTTAACTAAAATTTAACAAACTCTAACCAACCACTAAACTAACCAAATTATATATAATTCAAGAGAAAAAATTTAAAAATAAGAACAAAAAACAGTTGTGTTATCAAACAAGCCCTAATTTAATTAGTTTGTTTTGTTTTTTTTTTTCTTTGAACTTTAATTTGTTTGTTTCATATAATAATGAGATACATGCATGCCATTTGAATGATGCTATTGCTCATCATAATTAATCTCTGGGCTGTTTATTTACAATCTCTTCATGGTTGTTATTTTTTATTTACACTAATTAAATTCCTTTATTATTATTATTATTATTATTATTATTATTATTATTATTAGTTGTAACCTTTTTGAGGAAGTTGATGTTTGTAACCTCTTTGAGGAACCTCTTCTAATTATTAGGGTTTGTTGGAAGCAGATCGGCATATTAAAAAGAAAAGATTATTTCACTTCAAAAATCGTTGTTTCTAATTCCAATTTATGTATCACTAGGTTGAATTTTTAAAACATAGTATCATATTGTAGTTTAATATTGTTATAGGGTTTTATATTAAGCCACTATTAACTTAAGCCCAAACTCAATTATTAGACCTAAAAGCTGTTAAGGTGTGGATCCTCATATCCAAGTGCATAAGCAGTGAAGCCCAGCGGTGATAACTTCACGTGCACTCATCCACTATCTTGAACTTGGGATCTTGTAGAAGGTAACTCCCATTTCGCATAAACTCCTCCCACTTACTTACTTGCCAACAACTTAACTAACCCACACCCCATTGAGTGGTTATGAGCGATGGAATATGAAATGTGAGGTACAAGAAACTCCCACACATCTCCTATAAATACCCCAAAGATACCCAGCTCAGGTAAGTAACTCTGGAGCCTTACATAAACTCTGTCATTTTATTCTTAAGAACCTAATTGTTGACTTAAGCGTCGGAGTGCTTTTGGCCGGTACTACACCGATGCCCCAAGGTTCTGACTTTCTTTTTTGTTTTCAGGTTCTCAAAGTATCTAAGCAACCCAAAATACCCTTCCACGCAGAAGTAAGGCTTCAACCCATTTTTTAGCAAAAATATTTGGCGCCGTCTGTGGGAACCCACAGTTTCCATGAACACAATGGTATCCGAATATGAAGCTTCCTCAGTACCTAGGTAAGGAGAAAAATGACCTCTTGAGCCTCGACATTCACAACTAGTGACCACGAATGATAGCATTACCAAAAACCGAGCTAATACCGTGACCTCCACGTCTTACTCTTGAAAACATTGTGGGAATCTTGCCGGGCGTTAAGCAAGTCTTGAAGTGTCTTCCTAGGTGCCAAGGTGCAAGATCCTTTAGCACCTCCAAAGGCTAATACCGGGTTGCCCATAGTGGTCAAGATGAGAAGGTTCCCGTGGTGCTTCTAGCCATGTAGAGGAACAACAGAGAGAGAAGAACAAAATATTTTACGGAGGAGGGCTCACACCAAGAACCCAAGCGTCTGAGTTGGGTATCCTCGAGGAAGCAATGGATGAGATGAGAGAAGGCTACGGACAAGGTGCTTCGAGAGAAGGAGCGACCACTTAAATAGGGTGGAAGAAGAAATCCAACAAGCGAAGAAGCGACTTTGTGACATTTAGGTCTGCGGGCTCTTCTAGGAACCGATAGATCGGATGAAGTAGAGTCACGTTCTTGAGGTCGCGAGCTCTCTTCCTCCCAAATTCATCATGCCGTAATTTCCACCCTACGGAGCGGAGACCGGTCGGCACTTGGAGAGTTACGCACTTGGATGGAGCTACATGGTGCGGCGGGGTCAACCATGTGCAGGGCTTCCCACACACTCTTTGGGGCGCTTGTCAGTGGTACAGACTGCTCAAATCAAGTTTTATCTCTTCTTTTTCTTCAGTTAAGTCAAGGTTTTATATCCCACTTTAGAGCTGCGAAGTCAGTAAAGAGGCCAAAATCATACCTCTTTCCATCAGCGAGGAAAAGATAATAAAAGATTATATCACACACTTCAATAAGGAGGCTCTCATGGATGGTTGTAGTGATGACTTGATCCTGAGTGTCATGATGGCTGGCCTGAAACCAAACAAGCTGCTTTGGTCATTGAGGAAAAATAATCCTAAGGACTTTCAGGAGTTGATGTGCCGCGCCCAGAAATATACAAATGTTGAGACCCTGATGACTTCAAGGTGTGATGAGATGACCAAATCTGGGCAAAAGAGAAAGAGAAGCCCAGACAGGCGACTTACCGAGCATAAGAGAGGCAAGGGTGAAACACGCGGTCTGAAAACCACCCAAAGCTCCAAGGGGCGCTTTCGACCTATACCCCATTAACTACTTTTGCCGACCAAGTGTTCACGCAAATCCGAGATGATAACCTATTGAAATGGTCAGTAAAGATAAAGACCCCGCCAGAAAAGAGGGACAAAACCAAGTATTGCCAGTTTCATAAAGATCATGGCCACAACACTGAAGACTGTGTGGCCTTGAAGGATGAAATTGAAGTTCTTATCCGCAGGGGATTTCTGAGAAATTTTGTAGGTTGGGGGCAAAGGCATAGGAATTGGCAGTAAGAGGCAGACCACAAGTCCCCGCCAGGAGTCGAGCAAGCAAGCCGTGAAAGGGAACCTCACACTGAGATCTGTACAATAGTTGGGGGAGATAACATGAGCTCCAACAGGGCACTGAAAGCCTATTCTCGGACGAGGGTACCCACTATCCGAATATCGAAGAAGTCAACTTGACCAACATCCGTAAAGAGGTAAAAGTTGAACCTTACTCGATAGCATTCACGTATCAGATTCAAGAGGAGTTCATCATCCATATGATGACCTTAGCTGAGTGGTAACCATGGTAGTAGCCATTGCATGGTTAGAAGGATACTGGTGGACAATGGGAGTTCTGTAGACATCCTCTACTAGGATGCTTTCAAACAGATGAGCATCGGCAAAGAGAAACTAGATCCAGCATCAACCCCTCTATTCGGGTTTGTGGGAGAAAAAGTTATACCGTACATCACCACTCCCAAAGCTGCGGGAGTTCCACCAACATAGGTCCGCGATTATGGTGAAATTTCTAATCGTTAACCGCCTTATATAACATGATTATAGGAAGGCCTTTTCTAAACAATCAAAGGGTAGTTACTTCAACCTACCACCTAGCAATGAAGTTTCCAATAGAGAAAGGAACAGGTGTGGTTCGGGGAGACCAGCATGAGGCAAGAAAATGTTATGTCAATGCACTCAGAGGGAAAGACAAAGTAATGCAAATCGGTGATGGAGCAGGGATCCAGATCCAATCTCAGAGTCCCCAAGCAAGGCCTACGGAGTTGATCCAAGAAGATCAAGAAGTCCTAAGTGAGATACAAAAGAACCATAAGTTAGAAGCTCGAGCTGAACTAGCATAAAAACTTGAGAAAGTGGTTCTGTCTCCTGAGAACCCAGACAAGGTGCTTCAGATTGGTACCTCGCTCACTCCAGAAGTAAAAGCTGCACTTCTCAAATTTCTGAAGAACAACATGGATGTCTTCGTATGGTATCACGAGGATATGCTAGGTATTAACCCGAACATAATTGTACATCAACTTAATGTTGACCTAAAGTTTAAGCTTTGTTTCAAAGAGAAGGACATTTAATGATGAAAGATATCTTGCTGATCGAAGAAGAAGTTCAGAAACTCCTTAAGGCGGATTCATACGATCATTAAACTACCCGAATGGTTGGCAAATGTGGTGCTTATAAAGAAGGAGAATGGAGATTGAGAGTGCGTATCAATTTTAGACCTCGATAAAACATGTCCCAAAGATTATTTTCCTTTACGGATTGACTAGTTGGTTGACTCGACTACTGGTCATGAGCTCGAGTTTCATGGATGCGTACTCGGGCTACCAAATCAATACATGAAGCGGAACCCGACCGAAACAGCCTTCATAACTAGCAAGGGGCGTATTGCTTTACTTTATGCCTTTTGGGCTTAAGAATGTAGGGCAACATACCGGTGCGTGAGCAGGATGTTTGTAAATCAAATTAGGAAAACAATGGAAGTTTATATGGACGACATGCTCATAAAAAATAAAGCAGCGGTGGACCATGTAGAGACTTGAAGGAAAGTTTTGACAAACTACGAAAGTATAAAATGAAGCTTAACCCAAAAAGTGCACATTTGGAGTAGCTTCTGGGAAGTTCCTTGGCTTTATGGTCAACTAGAGAGGCATAGAGGCTAATCCAGACAAAATTAAAGCTATCATGGAGATGAAGTCACCTCGAAGCATAAAAGATGTGCAGAAACTTACAAGAAGAGTCGCGTTGCTCAGCGAGGTTCGTCTCGAGGGCCTGAACAAATGCCTTCCATTTTGGCCTACGTAGTGGGAAGCGGTTCTAGTGGACTGAAGAGTGCGAATTGGCGTTTCAGCAACTTAAAGCCTACCTAAGCTCACCTTCTCTTCTTTTTAAAGCACTGGTTGGGGAAAACCTAATTTTATATCTCGCAGTTTCAACTACTGCAGTAAGTTTAGTGTTGGTGAGGGAAGAAGCGGGAGTGGAGCGCGCTATCTACTATGTCAGTTGTGCCATCTTTGGATCTTTGAAACAAGATATCGGATCTAGAAAAGCTGGCCGGCCTTGATAGTCTCTTGCAGGAAGCGGGGCCCTATTTCGGTAGCATAATCATGGTGCCAACAAATCAGCCATTGAGGCGGTACTCAACAAACGGATCCATGCGGAAGACTAGTCAGTGAGCAATTGGTGGAGAGTTCGACATCAAATACAAACCCGGGGGCCATCAAAGGGTAGGTTAGCGATTTCATCGCAGAATTTCTGGTACAAAACTATTCTCTTTTCGACTTTCTAATTTTTCAGATCCTTCACCTTACATTAGAACTTGGACTCAGTGCGTGGATGGATCTTCCAATACCTAAAGAGTGGAGCGAGCTAGTTCTTACCACACCAAACAGGCAAGGATCGAGTATGCTCGCATTTTGGCTTCCTAGCCTCCAACAACGAAGCCTCTTGCAAGGCTAAGGTTAGCGGCGGCATTGGGAGCATAGAAATTAGTTGTATACTGACTGCAGCTGGTTGTGAACAGTGACTTCACATATCGGACTAGGGATGAGAGGATGGCGAACATCTATATGAAATCGGCGGACTCTGCAGGAACTTGAGTACTATATCACTCCAGATTCCAAGTCGCAAACAATGCATTCCCGACTTGTTTAACTTCAACACCAGCTAGTTTCTATAGAACCATCCGGTGGAGTTCTTGCCTCACTAAGCATCTTAAGAAAGAAAGCATATTTTGTTAACATTAGAGTCATAGATGAGCCCTATTATAAGATGGTGAGAGATGGGGGCTCGAAGATAAGTTTGGCAAGGAGAATAAGGTGTAAGTCAGTAAGGTACATCGTACTTGATGGCGTACTATACAAGAGAGGCTTTAGTGCATCCTATTTGAGATACTTTACTGATGAAGAAGCAGATTACGTAATGAGGGGGATCCATGAAGGCATTTGTGGAAACCACTCTGCGGGGAGGGCTAGCACATAAAATGATCGAGGCGGGTACTACTAGCCTACTATGCATAATGATGCCACTGCGGTTAGTAAAGATGCGGCAGTGTCAGAGTTACTCCTTTATTCCTCATCAACCACTAGTGGAGCTTACCAGCATAAGGAGTCCATGGCCCTTTGCCCAATGGGGAATCGATATAATCGGACCACTTCCAACAGGAAAAAGGGGGCTCAAGTTTGCCATTGTAGCAGTTGACTATTTCACCAAGTGGGTAGAAGCAGAACCTTTGGCTACTATCATAGAGTACAAAACTATAAATTTCATCTGGAGGTCAATTATCTGTAGGTACGGCATTCCCCACACTATAGTAACTGACAATGGGAGGCAGTTTCATAACGCCAAGTTTCAAAAATTCTACTTAACTCTCGAATTAAAATGCATTCTCTCACTGCACATCCACAGGCTAATAGCCAGGTGGAAGCTATAAATAAGATTATAAAAGATAATCTGAAGGTGAAGCTGGAAAAGCTGAAAGGAGCCTGGACAGAAGAGTTACCTTATGTACTTTAGGCGTACAGAACCACAACAAGGATCTCAACAGGAGAAACCCCTTTCTCCATGACATATGGAGCCGAAGCAATGATACCGGTTGAAGTGGGGATGCTTGACTTTAGAAGAACACATTTCGAGCCTATACAAAATGATGAAAATTTTCAAGTCAGCTTGGATCTAATTGAAGAACTAAGGAACACTTTTGAGGTTAAAGTAGCAGCTTACCAGCAGAAGGTGGCCAAGTACTACTCAAGCGTAAAGTATAGAAGCTTCCAGGTTGGGGATTTGATTTTGCGTAAAGTGATGATCAACACCAAAGGCTGGAGCAGGACCAGCGGCCCCCGACTAGGAAGGGCCTTACAGGTGGTTAGGATCCTTCGCTTTAGGAACCTACCAGCTAGAGTATGAGCGAAAAACCTCTGCCCTTTATGGAATGCGAGCACTGTGGAACTATTACTAATGAAACTCGGGCCTACTATCGTAAATAGTTTAGGATCTTGAGTAATTTCGTCTTTGATTTTTATTTCCTCCAAGTGAGTACACTTACTTCAAAAGTAGGTTGTCACATTCACAAGCATTGTACTTTCAAATTAATGCAATGAATTTATATTCAAGACAGTTCCTTATCCACATCCTGTGCAAAAAAAGCTGGGGGGGCAACATACACCCCGTACGGCTCAAGTACATTAAATGCAATAACTGGTTGTAGATGCAATAACTGTTTGCGGCAATTTAATATAAAGCAAGCAAGATATAAAAAGATCATAAATAAAAATCCCAGCGATGGAGTTTATAAACTCTATAAAGTCTGAAAAACTCAATAAAAGTGGCTACCAAAACATGGAGTTTAATAAACTTTATAAAGTCAATAGTGAACGGAGTCTAAGAAACTCTAAAAGTTCACCACCTAAACAATCTAAGTGGCAGGATCCTCTGCACCATCAATACCTCCTGCAAGAGTGTCTCCAGTACCAGTATCTCCTGAAGAACTTCCACCTTATATACATATGAAAGGTCAACATCAAGGTACTTATGCTCAATCTGACTAAGGCATGCATTCAGCTGTTGTGCAACCTCAGTCTCAATGGTCTCGTCAGTAGAAGACTTTAGGCTCCTCAGCTCCTAAAGGGCTTTTGGCACTTTTCTCCTCTAGTTGTATCATGGTGTCGTCCAAGTCTTTAATCTTCTTCTTGTTTGTCTCCTCTGACTCTATTACATCATTCTCCAATTCCTTAATCCTGGTCTCTGATTTGGATAGGCTGTCTCGCAGCTTCTTAATAGTATCATCTTTAAGCTTGTTATCAGCATCTGAACGTTTTGTCCTCTCCTCAAGCTCACTGATGGTCACCCTCTGATCCATCACCCCTCATCTCAAGTCCATGACCTCTGAGCGTAGCTGAGCCATGATAGCCTGTTGTCTTAGGGCCAAGTACCCCATCTAAAAAAAGAAAGGGTTATTCAAAGGTATACATATATATAAACACACAAGGATAGTTGGTCCTACCTTTACCCCCAAAGTGGTGAGCAATGAAGCTTGTACGTCAAAAGAGATTGTTTCCATCTCATTGATTGCTGCAGAAGAAAGTATATTTGTTGAACACTTGGCGAAATATGATAGCTCAGGAGAAACAGACACGGAGATAGAGGAAGAGGAACCCTCAAGAGTCTGGGATGGAGTATCCGTAGAAGATAGCTGGGTAGAAGGAACAGATGAGCAGGAGTCTGACAACTGAGCAGGCAACCCGAAGGAGGAACTTGAAGGTGGCCTAATAGAGTAACTAGAACCAGTTGAGGGGTCGGGTACCTGGGCAGGAGAAGAATCTGAGACATGCGATGAAGGGCCTGAAATGTGTGTTGTGGAGGTACCAAATGGTCCTGTAGGGGTTAGTGATCCTGAGGGAGAGACGGGGTTGGAGAGAGGTAAGGAAAGTCCACGAAGACTTACTTTTCTTGCTCTGTGAACCTTCTGATCCATCATTCCCCCTCTTTTCTCCTACTCCGCTCTTCTTCATCTCGCTTAGCTTCTTCTTCATTCCTTCCATGGTCATGGTAGGAGGAGTTGAATTTCCTGTACAAGTCAAAAAATTAGTTCAACATGCCAATATAAATGCTTTAAGAAAGGAAGGAAATAAAGTATACTAACCTTCACCAAAGAAGGCTTCAAGAGAGAAATATGTGTCAACCTTCCTCAATAGGTTTTTATAGCTCCTATTTGCAATTGGTTGATTCTTGGCGAATTCAATTCCACTGTACAACCCTGAGCTCACCTCTTTGAAGCGCAAGTTACTTACAGAACAAAGAGGTTAGTTTTAGTGAAAATAAAAAAATAAAAAAAGGAAAGAAAAATGCATGCAAAGACCTAAGGTCCTATAATGTGTGGGGATTGGAAATGAATGAGGCTCATCAATAGGTGCTTCCCAATTCCTTGTTGCCAAAATCCATTTATTTTTCCACCCTTCAACCTTGTTGGAATTATGATCTCCTATGATGACATTTTTTCCTTTCTTGAAGGAGGCCATTACCCTTGTGCTTAAACCTACCCTTTTTTGGATCTTTTTTCATATGGTACATGTACATAAACTCCTCGGCTGTCAAAGTCATCCCTAACTCCTTCCACAAAATATAACAACACACTAGAGACCTCCATGAATTAGGGGTTAACTGTCTAGGTGCTAATCCCCATCTGTATAGGATCTCTCGAAACACAGAAAGAAGTGGGAGATGCAACCCATACTCAAAGAAAGTAATGTGAAAGACTGCTTCTCTAGCCCTAGGTCTATTAGGGTCATCATCTACAAACACTCAGAAGGTAACACAGAGTCCATACCAAAAGGAAATAAAAGTCTCCTAAGACACTTCTATGATCTTGATAAAGGACACGATGTTAGTAATAGCGAAACCCTCAACAACTTGAGGATCATCCCTTATATTCGGAATCATCCTCGCTATTCACATCCTATGAGGGCTCGCTGGTATCAAAAACCCCAATACTTGTAGAGGAGACTGGACCTGAGGCCGAACGAGTATGTTGGGCTTTATAACAAGAGACCCAGTTTGAGATATGAGGTCGCCCATGTGGCCCAATGCCTGATCCTTGATCCAAGTAGGCATTAGTTTGAAAAGACGGCAACACTCTCCACAAACAAAAATAATAATAAATAAATACCAGATGTCAAAACCTTATCAAATTTTATTCGCTAATTTTATTTCTTAATTTCTTTAAATAACCACGTACCTCTCGCCCTCATTGCAGCTTTAATTTTTTTTCTTCTCTTCAGATTTTGATTAAAAAATAAAAGGAAATTACCAACGGACACAAAATGTAACGAACTGATACCCCATTTACAGTTTAAATGCTGTTTCAATTTCAGTTGCTTCTATCGGAGCTCTCAAGAATATATCAGTCTTTATCAATAACCCAGCAATTGCATGCTTTGATCGTCAAGACCCACCTTTCCAATGACCCTTTTATGCCACTAGAATTGTGAGGTTCTATGCCACTAATGGTGATCTTATGCTGCTCGTAACTTGTTCGATACAAATCCTAACCCAAGTGTTTGTCTTTCCATAATTCGAGCTCACAAGTTTGGCTATGCATTTTCTCTGTTTAGGAAGATGTTAAGAACTGAAATCAAACCTGATAACTTCACCTATTCCTTTATGACACGTGCGTACTCTGAGGGACTTGATTTAGATGGACTGAAAGTAGCCCACGGAGTTATAGTTTCTGGCTTAGGACTGGACTCAATTTGTAGTAGTGCACTTGTGACCGCCTATTCAAAATTAGCTCTTATTGATGAAGCCAATAAGGTGTTTCATGGGATGCCTGAGCCGGATGGTACTTTGGAATTCTGTGATTTCTGCTTATGGGAATTATGGACTTTGGTATGAAGGGCTACAACTCTTTAGTAAGATGCAACACATAAGAATGCAGCTGGATAAATATATACTTGTTGGTTTGCTTCTTTGCTTTAGCAGAGTCCTGCCCCTTGAGTCTTGGCCAAAGATTGCATGGTTTTGGTTTGAAAAGTTATTTTGATTCTAATGCTCACGTTGGTAGTGTACTCGTGACCATGTACTCAAGATGTAAGTCCATGAATTCTGCATATAAAATTTTTAGTGGTCTAATCCAACCTGATTTAGTTACATGGTCAGCTTTAATAACTGGATATTCTCAGTCTGGAGACACTGAAAAAGCATTTTTCTCTTCAAGGAATTGAATTGGGACGGTAAGAAGCAAATTCAGTTTTGATTGCCACTGTGTTGGCTGCTGCTGCTCAGGTTGCTAATGTAGGGTCTGGTAAGGAATTCATGCGTATTGTCTTCGACATGGACATGAATTACATGTCAAGGTTTGCTCTGCTCTGATAGACATGTAATCGAAGAGTGGTTTCTTGGGTTTGGGGATTTCTGTTTCTCTATTATGTCGGAAAGGAATATTGTTTCAGACAATTCATTAATATCAGGTCTTGGGTTGCACGGGCATGCCTTCCAGGCCTTCAAAAAGTCTGATAAGATACTAATTGTATAGAGGACATCAACTTAATTGATTGGCATGGCGAAGGCTCACCTTTTAACAATTAATTTGTGCCCACCAATTCTTTTTCCTCTTTACTTTTTAGGCACATGTAAAGTGTATTAGGGACATGCCTAACGTCCATATTTCCACTTGTATACAATCTTAAAGACGATATCAGCTTCTACGTTTGTAAGCACATAATAAAAACATTATACACTAAAATGTTCAGTCTGCGAACGCCTTAATGAATTTGTATACATTTCCCAAATGTTCAGTCTTCACCAAACTTTTCTGACTGCCAATTAGTTGAATTAGTCTAAAGGCACTAGTAGAACCGCGTGGGCCTTGTCATTATCTATTTGGAAACTCCTTGCTACCCAATTTATAAACAATAGTTTAACTGTTTCCGTGTTTATTCTTTTTTTGATGAATGTTTCCGTGTTTATTCAGTCTGAAATAAGAATAGAGAAATTAAATAATGTGGTGCTGAAAGACGTAATATAAAAGCTAATTAATGCTCTAAATTTCAGAAAACACATAAAAATATCTGACAATTCGCAATTTGAGAGCTTCTTTCTTTCTAACATGGCTGCCTCCGCTTCTCTTCAGGTTCTGTTTGACAGATTGGCTTCTCAGGAGGTCGTTGACTTCGTAAAAGGAAAGAAACTCAATGATAGGCTGCTCAAGAAGTTGAAGATCATGCTGTTGTGTGCTGATACAGTGGTCAATGATGCTGAGGAGAAGCAGATCAGAAATCCAAACGTGAAGAAATGGCTTGATGAGCTCAAAGATGCTACCTATAATGCAGAGGACCTTGTATATCAAATCAACACTGAAGCGTTGTGGTGCAAGATGGAAGGTGAGCATGGAAGAAACACAAGTCAGGTACGGATCTCTCCTCGACTTGGTTCGCTAACAAAGTAGAATCGAACTTACAGAGATTCTTGATAGACTAGAGTATGTCGTAAACCAAAAAGATAACCTTGGTCTGAAAAAGTTGTCGGAAAAAGTCATCACCTAGATCACCACCACCTTTGGTAGAAGATTCTGCGTTTATGGCAGGGATGCTAACAAAGAGGCCATTGTTAAGTTGTTGGTATTAGATGATGACTTGGGCGGTGGCAATAAGATATCTGTGATACCCATAGTTGGCATGGGTGGTATTGGCAAGACCACCCTTGCTCAGCTTCGTTTTCACGATTCTAGTGTGAATAAGCATGGATGGGATGTAAAAGCATGGATTACTATCTCTGATGACTTTGATGTTTTGCACTAACCAAAAGAATTTTAGAGACAGAACTTCAAAGACATGCTATGTTAACGATTCATTTCAACTTCAAGTTGATTGAAGGAGGCTTTGAAGGATAAAAAGTTTCTTTTTGTGCTTGATGATGTATGGAACGAGAATTATGATCGATGGAGCGCTTTAAAGAGCCCTTTCGAATCTGGAGCATATGGAAGTAAAATCATTGTGACAACAAGAAGCAAAAGTATCGCATCAATGATGGGAACTGTTCCATATCATGACTTACAATTACTATCGGAGGAAGATTGCTGGAAGTTATTTGAAAAGCATGCCTTTAGTAGTTATATGGAGTCAAGTGCACATCCAGATTTGGAGGAAATTGGTAGGCAAATTATTAAAAAGTGCGGAGGTCTTCCTTTGGCTGTAAAATCACTTGGTGGTCTCTTGCGGTCTAACTTAAATTCAGAGGTATGGGAAAATGTCTTAAACAGTGTCATATGGGAGTTGAGTGACAATGTTGATGTTCTTCTGCTCTACGGTTGAGCTACCATTCTCTACCTCTACATCTAAGCGATGTTTTGCCTATTGCTCAATATTTCCCAAAGACTATAATTTTACAAAACAAGAATTGGTTGTGCTATGGATATCGAGGATCTTTTGCAACCCCATGAAGGAAGAGCACGGAAGAAGTGGGAGAGGAGTACTTCAATGAATTATTATCAAGGTCCTTATTTCAACAGAATAATGAAACGAAGTATGATGTAAGGAGCTTTTTCATGCATGACCTTGTAAATGATTTAGCAAAATTTGTGGTAGGAGATTTTGTTTTGAGGTTGGATGAGAACAATACACATGCCTCTGTAAGAAAGGCTCGTTATGTGTCATACATGAGAAGCGAAGGGTACGAAGCTAAGAAGTTCGAGGTTTTATTTGAAAATAAAACTTTGAGGATGTTCTTATCATTGAAAGTTCCACCTACTGCGTGGTACAACAAGCTAGAAACGGAACCCAGGAGTTTGCAATCTTTGGTAAATAGTGAACAATTGCAAAGAATGGAATGCTTAAGATACCTATCTCTATCTGGATTGCATATCACTGGGACATTGCTCGAGTCAGTTAGCAATTTAAAACTCCTAAGATACCTGGATTTATCTAACACTGCACTTGTAGAGATACCTAATTCAGTTTATACATTGTATAATTTACAGACGTTGCTGTTGAGACGATGTGAACACCTCTCGCTTGGCTGATTCAATTGGTAATCTAAAGCATCTAAGGTACTTAGATCTATCTCATACTTCCATTGAAGAGATACCTGATGCATTGTGCAGTTTGTACAACTTGCATACTCTATTATTGGACTGGTGTCGTAAACTTAAGAGATTACCAAGCAACATAGCACGTCTAATAAACTTGCGTCATCTTCATATTGAATTGTGCAGTGCTTTGGAAGGGATGCCACAGCAAATAGGTGACATGAGAGAATTACGTACATTAAGTGCGTTTGTTGTTGGCAAAGGCAAAGACAATGATTGGTGCAATATAAGAAAATTAGGACAGCTCCATAATATACACGGAGAGCTTCATATCTCAAGGCTTGAAAATCATTGATCTGGAGATGTTTTGGAGGTCAATTTAAAGGAGAAAAAGCACATTCTGGATTAACTTTGCAGTGGGAATTGAGGCTGAAGATTCGCAGAAGGAAAGAAGTACTAGAAGGGCTCCAACCTAAAAAAACGTAGAGATATTATCTATCTTTGGTTACGGAGGCACAGGATTTCCAAATTGGGTACAATTTGGTCCGTTTTCTCAACTGGTACAATTGTACCTTTATAATTGTGGAAATTTTGCTGAGTTACCTTCGCTTGGACATCTACCCAATCTTAAAGAGCTTAGCATCGGAGGATTTGGATTAGTGGAGAGAATAGGTGATGAATTTTGTTCTGCGACAAATCCATTCAGATGTTTAGAAAGTCTCACTTTGGATGGTATGCCAAATTGGAAGGAGTGGTCATTTGTCGATGCAGGTGAAGGTGGAGTTTTTCCTCATCTTCAATCTCTTCGTTTATGCGGTGTCCCAAATTAAGCGGGGATGCTTACCTGATTATCTTCCATGTTTGGTAGATCTTTTCATCCATTGTGAACAACTTACAACCTTGGGAATTCATCACAGTCAAGATATGGTTGTGGATTCATTTCCGAGGAAGGTGCTTCCCAACTCTTCGAGGACTCTTGATATTTGCCATCTTACAAATCTTAAAACTCTGAACATAAGGAGCTGCCCTCGACTTCAGTGTCTCCCAGAAGGAGGTCTTCCCACTTCTCTGTCTAAATTAAGTATCTATAGCTGTCCATTGTTAAATCAACGGTGCCAGAGAGACATTGGGGAAGATTGGTCCAAGATCGCTCACATTTCTCGTGTATTTCTCGATGGAGAAGCTGTATAATGAGCAATGTGCATATGTGTCTCTATTCTCTTATTTCTCCAATTTCATTCAGGTATTTATTTATTCTTTATTCTTTTGAAGTACTTTTTGCCCCAAAAGATATTAACACGGACAAAAAATGACATTAATTTTGCAATTTTACATGTCGTATTAATTGTTTTACTTATTATCATTGAATTTTAAATAACTATTTAATGAAAACTATAATTCTAATAAAGCTTCATATATATTTTTACATAAGGTACCGCCCATGAGAACTATGATGACGGAAAGCAGAGACTGAGCAAACTTGATTTAGATGGACTGAAACTTGCCCACGGAGGAGTTATAGTTTCTGGCTTAGGATTAGACTCAATTTGTAGTAGTGCACTAGTGACCGCCTATTCAAAACTAGCTCTTGTTGATGAAGCCAATAAGGTGTTTTATGGGATGCCTGAGCGGATGTCGGATGGTACTTTGGAATTCTATGATTTCTGCTTATGGGAATCATGGACTTTGGTACGAAGGGCTATAACTCTTCAGTAAGATGCAACACATAGGGATGCAGCTGGATGGATATACAATTATGGGATATTGTTTCATACAATTAATTATTATCAGGTCTTGGGTTGCACGGGCATGCCTTCCAGGCCTTCAAAAGTTTGATGAGATACTAGAGAATGGATTAATACCTGAAGAATGCACTTTCTCTGCTCTCCTATGCACGTGTTGTTATGATGGCCTTGTCGAGAGATGGCAAGAGTATTTTCAAACGAATGACTGAAGAGTTTGGCATCCAACCTAGAGCTGAACATTATGTTCACATGGTAAAACTTCCTGGAATGGGCGGAGAGTTAGAAGAGGCTTACAATCTCATCCTATCCTTGCGGAACCTGTGGACTCTGGCATTTGGGGAGCCCTTTATCATGTTGTGATGCTTGTGGAAATCCTGAGATGGCAGAGTGTAGCAGAAAGGCTCATTGGAAATAATCCTGAAAGTTGTTCTTACAGGGTCATCCTTTCTAACATTTATGCTTGTTATGGGAGGTGGGACGATGCAACTAAGTTGAGGAACGATCAAACATATGGAAAATTGAGGAAGATGCCTTGGCTAAGCTGGATTGAAGGGAGTAGCCTTTAGATCATATTTATGTGTATAAATTATCAACTTTTCTTTATATCAGGTCTTAGAGACATTTATTTTGACAGGCTATGTTGTGTTAGGAAAGAGGACATTTTAAAAGGTAAAGGTTTGGAAACAGGACATTTACTTTTGGGGCTATATCTAAATGGCATGTGTTTATCTATCTTACCTGCTGGTGTTATATGCAGATTTCTAGCCCTTCATGGAGAAGGCCAGTCAGATTTAGGTTGCTTGAAAGATCGGTTTGAACTCTAATACACAGAGCAGATAGAATATTTGTGATCTATTAAACAAAAAGGTTTTACAATTTGTTATTAGTTATCTGTAACCGTAGACTTTAATGACTTTTGTCACTGGGCTTGAATATATGCATTTTGGGATTTAGTCACATAGAGGCTTCAACCAATATAGTAATTGGAAAAAAAAAATTAAAAAAAAAAGGTAAGAAAGAAAAAACTTGAATATAGTTTATCTTGAATATAGAGAAATTTATTTAAAATAGCCTATTTGAATACGTAATGTGGTTGTGCAACATGTGTGGATGAGGAACCTCATTAACTTTCCTTAACACTTCACTTTTTGTCCGCATTTCATTTCTGAAGCAGCCACTCAGAGCTGTCCTATCAGATCCATGCTGCTTATCTACCTGTATGATGAACTTCTCCATATGATTTTCGATGTTATCAATGAAATTTTTCAGTTCATTGGCCAGATTGCTTGTGCCATCAGCATCCTCCTTTGTACCGCTACTGTCATCAGAGGACTCTGCAATCTCCATGAGTTTGTTCACTACCCTTTCTATTTGATCTTCAAGCCCAGAGAAGGCTTTTCTTTGAGTAACACTGAATCTAATCTCTGCATGAACGAATTGACCAACTCTAAGGACAGAAAACTGCGTTTCCTCCCGATTAGAATACAGTTGGAAGCTTATATGATTTAGTTCTTATAAAGTAGAGGTCTCCAAGGAAAATATGCTGTGCACCTTGTTTGTTTCTTCCCAGCCTGTGGTGCAATAATTTGTTGACAGATAAGAAATCGATTTTGTTTATTTTAATGTGGAAAAAGAGACAAATTAGAGCATATTCCAAACTTAGTAATACGAGTGTTATAACTCCAAAGCATATACAAAACAATATATTTAGCCTAAAAGAGACAAGTTAGAGCATATTCCAAACTTAGTAATACGAGTGTCATAACTCCAAAGCATATACAAAACATTATCTTTAGCCTGCAGGCTCCTGATTTGTACCAATGCATGTGTCCGTATCTTCCAATTTGCCTCCTTCAGAGAATAACATAGGAATACAGCTAGGAGCTTCTTTGATTTAGTGCCTCATACTTGATGCTTCCTTGGAAAACATGCTTTTCTATTACCAGCATTCTCAAGTAATACCGGTATTAATTTAGATACTAGAGACTTCATATGGATGGCTTGAAAGCTGAACCCAAAGTGAGAGAGACCCAATTGAACACAACTTGGGCCTATATTCCAAATAGTTTACTACGCTCTCGAGCTTAGCCTATGTAATATATATTTGCTAGGGTTATTAAAAGGAAATTATTTATTTCCTTTAACAAAAATTGTTGCTTTTCAAAAATTATTAGTTTGGTATAATTTAGTGTAGAGGGAAATAGTATTACGCTAATCATGACCAACATTTGGTAATCTATCTAGAATGAGCCAATAAACAGTAAACTAAAGAGATTATTATATATCACATAGGGCATAACACTTTAAGCCTTGCCTTTGCCTTTCTTCACCACTCGAGGTTATTACTTAAAAGCTTCGAGGGCATGCAGAGGAGTGTCTGAGGCTTATCAATACCTATTACCCCAGTTTTGAATTTCTTTTGCTTTTTCACCTTTTTTCTGAAAGGGTTTCTGAAAAGGCTTGCTTTGTTGCAATATAGGGGATTCATAGCCATAAATGAGTCTCTCTCTACCTCTACTCTCTCTTTTGAAGAATGAGAATAGAATCAGAATCTTACAAGGTTTCACCAGCTCAAACTCTAACACACATGTATATATATATATATACTTGTATATTTCTTGTAGTAGTAGGCAGCTTGAGGGGCTCTTTAATCTATGAAGATCCTAACCTTTCCACATCTAAGTTGAACAGGCCATTGATCCAACCACCGTCTGTCTTCACCATTCCTGGCAAGTTTTAGCCCACTGTAGGAGATCCATTTTCAAGCATGCACTTGGGTCTATCGGATTATGACCCGACCCAATTGATATGGGTTTTCACAATGATAGTCAAACGATCAAACGGCTCAAATTACTGACAGATATAACCTGGAGACAATTATTTTCAGGACTACGCAAAGTTTAGTATGCTAGTTCCTAACTTATTTCAAAGAAGACTCGAATTATTTTCAGCTAGTGGCTCATATAAGGATTTGGCCATAAGCAAAGTTAGAGTCGAATTATTTTCAGCTAGTGGCTCATATAAGGGATTTGGCCAAAAGCTCTGTTCTTTATTGCATTATAGACCTTGATAATTTATAACAATCTCAACATGATTCCTATCCTTGTCATTTCGAGGAATATGGCAATTTGTTTTGAGAAAGGAATATTTAAGCTCTGTTCTCACTATTTTATTATAGTGCTAAATAGTGAAAGTTATGTAGGTGTTTAGAGAATTTGACATTCTATATACTACTATTCTCAAACCCACAATTACATCTTTATGATAAGTGTGTGTTATTATCCAACATGTTATTTTATATGTACTACAGAAAAAAATGACCTTCAGCCAGGATCACTTTTTTTTATCTAAATGCTGATTTTCGTAGCTGAAAGAGTCTTAGTTATAAATATTATTTGGAATTAGATCATAATTGAATGACCGTAACTAAATGGTCTGTAGCCACGAAAAAAATATTTTATGATTACATATTATCATTCAGTTACGAAAATATTTCATAAGTAAGTGTTTCAGAAATTATATATCAGCTTGATTTCGTGGCTGATTAAAAACTATGATTATAAATTTCGTAGCTGTAAATTTGCTACAAAATTAAAATTTATTGCTAAATTATTACCTATGAATGTAAATTTCATAACTAAATATTAACTACAAAGTGATTTTTCATTGCAGGAAATCCAGCTACGAATACTGGTGTTTTGTAGTAGTCATGAATTATATTTTGTGGGTAATATAAAACTAAAAATTCAGTTTTGTAGCAAAATTACAGCTACGAATGTTAACTTTCTTAACTTTCTGTATATTTTGTAGTTACAACATAAATTTATGGCTTTTATATTGCCAGCTACAAATAATTATTTTGTCACATAATTGCCAGTAATAATTATTTATTTATTTTTTTAATTACCAATTCAATTAAAGACCAATACACTTGATATTATACTATATATATTTGATAAGCATCTTCATGTCATTGCTCAATTACATAAATTAAAATATATATATATATATATATATAAACAAGTACACAA
>CM017585.2:269938-368142 GCA_007844105.2 Rhamnella rubrinervis
TTTATTACTATTCTTTTATTTTGTGGGTCATAATAATTGATGTCAAAGTGGACTTAATCCTTGATTTTGGCCCATTCAAAACATAGAGGCCTAGGTTTTAGAGAAACTAATTGATCAACTGTTTTAAAGAAAAGAGGAGGGGCGTTTGAAAAGGAGAAAAAGGCAGTAGGAGGAGGAGAGGAACAACGAAGGAATGGTGGGAAGAAGAGGTGCATACATGGGGCGATTCTGAGGAAAAAAATTGAGAATTGGTGAATGGATCTTCTCATGGTTGAATCAAGTTTGATTGCTTCCTTATCTTCTATGTTTTTCTAATTTTCTTGTATTGAGGTGGAGGATGAAACCATTTATGAATCAATTTCTTTAGTTTGATTAATTCTCTCCTTTGTGATCTTCATTGATTATTGTTTACGCTTCTTGGGATTATTAGACAATCATATCTTTCCTGACAATATCAAGTATTTTTGAGAGTTTGAAGTTCTATTTAATTAATCTTGGCTCGGCTTGTGAATGTTTTTAATTGTTAATTTGATTCTATATTATTCTATTGTGAAGTTTAATGTATAGAATTCTTATGAACAAGATTCAATAGAGCTGAAGATGAAGCTGACTTAAGATTTAATTAATTTGAGTTGAAGTGCTATACTTAATGAGATGACATAGATTGATTTCGAGTTGTCATTCTACTATTGAGAATTAATTGGTAATTTGAGAATTGAAAAATAAATAGTAGTGGATTCTTACACCTCAGTGATTTTAATTCCTTGAATTCAAACTTAAATTAAATTAATTAGTTCTTTTTCATTGGCTCTAATTGCTTATTAATTTTACACAATTTTGGTTGAACTAAATAGGATAAGAAGTAAATTAATCAGTTTAGATTAGATTTTTGGGTCTACGTGGAATGGACCTCGTTATTCATTAGTCTATATTTCAATAGATTTTATTGCACTTACGAATTATACTTTAGCATAACAAGTTTTTGGCTACGTTGTCGGGGCCTGCTAGAAATTTAATTTAATGTTGGTTGATTTAATTTTTGTTCTAGTCGTAGTTGTATTTATATATTTCGTTTTGTTAATCAATTAATTTATTTTATCTTATTATTTTTATTCTTTGGTTTTAGGTATGAGACTAATGCAGGAGTGCTACTATTTAACAAGTTAAAGGTTTGGCCGTTCTTAATTTATCTTGGTAATAGTATCTCGTTATAAACACCACCGAGTTTGCTTTGAGAGAGGATGAAGAGTTCTTTGAAGCTTGGAAAGGTTTAATAGGATGTTGTTGAAGTGTACTCATCATGGTTTTGAAAAGTAGCTCGGTGTCAACACTTTTTGGAAGGGTTATTGCCAATTTGTTGGGAATGGTTAATGGCTACAAGTGGAGGAGAGCTTATGTCTAAGGAGCAATAGAAATTTGGAATTTCTTTGAAAAGCAAGCAAATAATTCTCAGCGAGAGAAGTCGATCTTTTGGAATGTGAGAAAGAGAGGGGTTGTATGAAGTGCAAAGTGGGAGTCTAATTCGATATTAGAAGTTAAGGTTATTATGGAAGGGATTTATCGTCAATTAGCTTCATTGACAAGTTGTAATTTTCTGAACCGATAGCTTTAAATAGATTTGAGCAAGATGCTTCACAGCAGGTTAATTCTCTCATTATGATAAGAAGTCTACCTATAATCCTTATTCCAATATTACAATCGAATGGAGAGATCATCCAAATTTTTCATGGTCACAAGGTTTACAACAAAATGGGATGTCATACCGACAAGTGTCAAAGTCTTCATAGCTACAAGGCAATTTAGAATTTTCTCACCAAATTCATGGGATGAAGCAATTGAGAAATTGACAAAGTCCACTGTCTGCTTTGGAACAACAAAACCGTAACATTCTTGAATTCTGAGTGAGATGAAAACCAACCAAACTCTCGGGGCATAGTCGATATCTAATATTGAGAAGATGGTAGGACAATTAGCCTCATTGATGCAAAATTTGGCGGTTAATATGGATAAAGGAAGATTCCACTAGTCAACCTTTTCCCAATCGAAGGAGTGCATGAAGTTGGAACTAATTCTAGCAATTCACATGAAGAAGCTAAATCAATCTCAATTTTAAGGGTGGAAAGGTTTTTGACAATAAAGTTGGAGACTCTAGAAGGACAATTGAAAGAGATACATTAAATAAATTCTTTGGAAATGATTCATTGCCTTGACGAAGAAACTAATTCTCCTACTTATATACATAAGGCTCCTTTTCCTCGAGATTGGCAAAGTTGAAGAACAACTAGTGAAATTATGGACATCTTTAAGCGGTAAGTATAAATCTCCCTTTACTTGATGTTATTAAACATGTTCACTTATGCTAAATTTTTAAAGGATTTATGTGCTAAAAACAAGCTGCATGTGCACAGAAAACTTTTCTAAGCTGAATAGGTTAGCTCATAATTCAATGCAAGGCTCCCCAAATTTAAAGATCACGGTTTGCCTACTATTTCTTGTATTATCGGGATCAAACAATTGATAAAGCTTTATTGGATTTAGGAGCTAGTGTTAATTATGCCTTATTACATTGTACTTGCAACTCAAGTTAGGTGAGTTAAAACCAACTTGTTGTTTTACAATTAGTTGATAGGTGCGTGAAAGTTCCCATTGAAATTGTAGAGGATGTGTTAATAGAAGTTGATAAATTTTATTTTCCTATTGATTTTATTGTGATTGATACTCGACACGTGAGTTACAAGAAATAAATTCGGTAATTTTGGGTAGACCTTTTTGGCAACATCTAATGCTATTAATTGCGGAATGAAATCATGAAGTTATCTTTTGGGAACATGGTATTGAATTAAATGTTTTTAATGTATGTGACCTTTATTGAAGAAGAAGTTGTTGTTGATGTGGATATAATAGAAGCATTAGTTGTTGATTCTTTTATTCTTAATCTTTGTAATGACCCTTTAGAAAAGTGTTTAACCATTCGACTTTTCTTGTGAAGTTGGTAGTGATGTTAAAGAAATTAATTCTTTATTGATGCAACTCACATTATGGATTCAACTAATTGGAAGTAAAAGTGGAACCTCTTTCATATTAGGATTTAACATCTTTGCATCTCCGAGTTGGCTTAGCATTTTCCTCAATATGAATTATTGCATGCGGTCGATTGGATTGATACCTTTTATATCGTAATAGTCCATCCTATTGCTTCTTTATCTGTCGGAGAACATACAATAACTTCTCTTTTCTCACGTTAGGAGAAGAGGAAATAATACTTGAGCAAGGTGTCAGCGTCTTCCAAGAATGCATATTCCAAAGTATCGCAATGCCTTCAATTCTAATTTAGGTGGCTCTTCTATGGATGAAGTGATTTTGTCCTAGATGGAAGAAGTAGAATTTGGTTTTTGAGCGGGAAAATGTCATTTTATGGTAAAATAAGGTATTGTCTTTGGGACATAAAATTTCTAATAGTGGTATTGAAGTTGACAAAGCTAAGGTGGATGTGATTTCTAATCCCACTTCCCAATCGATTAAAGTAAGATTTTTCATTGGGCATGCTGGCTTTTATAGGAGATTTATTAAAAACTTTAGTAAAATTTCTAGACCTTTATGTAATTTACTTGTTAAAGATGTCACTTTTGTCTTTGATAACTCTTGTTTAGAAGCTTTTGAAAAATTAAAAAATTGTTGACTTCTTCACTTGTCATTCATTACCTAATTGGGATTTGCCTTTTGAACTTATGTGTGATGCATCGATTTTCTTAAGGGTTGTTTTAGGGCAAATATTAGATAAACACCCTTGTGATTTATTATGCTAGTAAAACACTTAATGATGCACAATTGAATTATTGACTATAGAAAAGAGATGCTAGCTGTTGTGTTTATATTAGATAAATTTTGATCTTATCTTTTAGGTTGTAAAGTGATTAGTTTCTCGATCATGCTGTCCTAAAATATCTCTAACTAAAAAGATGCTAAACCAAGATTGATTCTTTGGGTGCTTACTTCGAGAATTTGATATTGAAATTAGAGATAAAAAGGGTTACGAAAATGTGGTGGTGATCATTTATCTCGTTATTATTCTTGATTTTATTCTAGAAAATTTCCTTTTGAATGAATCTTTCTGATGAACAACTTTTGAGTGTAGACACTTTGCCATGATTTGTTGATATAGTAAATTATCTTTTCACAGTCAACTCACGAGCATTAGACCAAAATGATAGAATCAAATTTCATGCTGAAATTCAAAAGTTTTGGGATGATCCCTACTTATTTAAATATTGTCTTGATCAAGTTATTGAAGATGTGTCCCAAAGTCTAATTTCAAAGTGTTATTTCTTTTGTCATGATCGGGCTTGTGATGGCCATTTAGTGCTAAAAAAGCGGCAAAAATTTTGCAATGTGGTTTTATTGGCTACAATGTTTAAGTGATGCTTATGTATCTTGTTCTACATGTGATAGGTGTCAGCGTATGGGAAGCATTTCAAGAGAAATATGATGCCACTTAATCTATTCTTGTTGTTGACATTTTTTATGTGGGGAATCGACTTTATGGGTCCTTTTCCATTGTCTCAAGGTTATTTATATGTATTGGTTGCTATGGATTACATTTCTAAATGGGTTGAAGCCATACCTTGTAGGACTAATGATCATAGAGTTGAGATTAATTTATTGAAAAATAATATTTTGAGTCGTTTTGGCATTCCGCACATTAATCATTGATGGAGGATTACATTTTTGTAATAAATTTTTCAAGAATCTCATGATTAAGTATTCCATCACCACATGAGGTTGCTACTCCATATCATCCACAAACTAGTGGTCAAGTGGAAATATCAATAGAGAGATCAAGATTTTGGAGAGATAGTTAATCAGGATAGAAAAGACTAGTCTTTACAATTTAATGATGCTTTGTGGGCTTATAGGACAACTTTTAAAACACCTAGCGGGATGTCTCCTTTTAGACTTGTTTATGGAAAAGTTTGTCATTTACGGTGGAATTGGAGCATCATGCATATTGGAGCCATTAAAAACTTAATTTTGATATGCAACAAGTAGGTTCCACTCGGAAATTACAGCTAAGATTGGAGGAGCTTAAGAATGAGGCCTATGAGAATGCGAAAATTTACAAGCAGGATGAAAGTTTTTCATTATAGGCATATTGAGAAAATCATTTACTTAGGGTCAAAAAGTATTATTGTACAATTCTAGGCTATATCATTTTCGGAAAGTTCACGTTCTCCGTGGTTTGGTCCTTTTCTTGTTGCCTTATCTACCTTCATGGTTTGTGGAGATTGAAAATCAAAGAATCTTTGAGATCTTTAAAGTTAATGGCCATCGATTAAAACCATTTTGGAGGCAGCCTGAACAAACAAGAGGAGGGATCACTTTGTGTGAACCTATTTACTCAGATTGATTTTTGTTTGCTACCTCTAGGTGTGTTCTTTTCAATTTTTTTTAATTTTTATTCTTATTTCTCTATAATTATATATTTATATATTTTTGTCATGTCATTCTCGTGCACTATCTTTAGAATTAGAAACCTTGAGGACAATGTTTAGAATAGGTTTGGGGGTAGAGTGGTTTAGTTTTAATAGTTTCTGAGGTTAAGGTTCTGAAAAAAAAACATTTGTTAAGGCATTTTGTGTGAACTTCTTAGATTAGATTAATGGTGATTGTTTAATTTGAGTACTTGTATTATCCTTGGCTTAGAGAAATGTGACTCCATTTGTGCTAATTTTGGATGTTGATGTTAATGGCAAGTGTGGAAAGGAAAAAAAAGTAAGTGACATTGATTGAGCCATTGGAAAATTGTTATATGTCATTATTTAGAAACTTAGAAACATTTTAAGCGAGTTTTGAGCTTAATAGTTATCTTTGAGAGTAAAAATTATTTAGCCCATATTCAATTAAAATTTAGTTCTTGTTTGTGAGTGTTTAGATATTATTTCACTTTCGAAGCTTGAATGGTTAGTGATAATGGATGATTGTATTTTCTCTAAAAGATGATAGAGAGATCTTTGATTAAGCTTGTGCCTTTGAAGCCTACAACAACACTTTTTCATAGTTAGCCATTTTGAGCTAAAAAAATAGCCTTGTTTTCTTTATTACCCAATTGACCTTACCACAGGCCTTATTTTTGTGAATCTTACCCTTATATGATTGGGTGAGTAGAGACAATAATAGTGGGAAAGGGTGAAGTGTGACAGAAGAGAAAAGAAAAAATATATATGTAGAAAGTTTGCTGCTGTTATGGATGTTAATTGTTGCACTTTGTGAGTAGAATTAAAAGCATTGGAAGGCAAAGCGTTACAAGTGAAAGAAACAAACTGCTGAAGGGTATTATAAAAGGAAAAGAAATTGCTTGAAGAAAAGAAAAAAAGAAAAGCAAGCAAACACGACAAAAGTAATTAGAAAAAATAAACGAACTTCATCCTTTAGTTCTATTTAAAGTTTTTACTTGTGTAATCATATTTTGTTTATCAATTTGTCCTATTCTTTTGTTTACCTTGTCCTAAGCCTATATTACAACCTTTAAAAGTCCCTCTTGATTTTAGCGAGAATATGATTTTAAAGAGTTACTAATTATATGGGTTTAGTGTGGTGATGTTGCCAAAAAGAGAAATTTTAAAAAGAAATCCTAAGTGAGATCATTGTTACTTCTAAGCTTTGGGCATTACCATGCATATTGGTGTGAGTATAAATTCTATCTCAGCTAGCTTTTACTCATCTTATATAATGAATGAGTAATATTATTTTCTTAGGGTTTAATTCTTTTTGAGATTTTCTATACTATCATGCCGTGTGAGTTTTGGGGAATGTCATATTCTTTTTGAAAATGGCTTGGTTAATGTGACTTGGTAAATTGACCTTTTAACATGAACTTGATTAATATGTATTAGTTGGAGATTATGAGTGTGATGTTTTCTAACTTTAGTATAATGCTTGTACTCTTATTTGATTGTTGTTATTAATTTAATAGAAGGAGTAAATGTGAAATGCCTTATGAGAAAAAAAATATCCTAAAATGGTGTTTGTGGGTATCACTTCTGGAAACCCTTGAGACTATAACTTGTCCACTAGTTAGTCTAGGGGTTTAAGGCTTATTGCATATGCTAAATGCAATGTGATTACACGAAAGTGGTTTGATTTGTTAGAATTATTTTTGTTTTTCTTAGTTCTTGGTTAACTTTTGCTCGAGGGCTAGCAAAATATAAGTTTGGGGGTATTTGTTAAGTATTTAATTATTAATTTTACCCTTTAATTTATATTTATTTTAGTTGTTTTATTTATTTAAAACTTATAAATTCTTTATTTAAGTAGGTCGGGTAATAATTGATGTCAAAATGGACTTAATCCTTGATTTTTGCCCAATTCAAAACATAAAGCCCAAATTTAGAGAAACCGATTGATAAGCTATTTCAAAGAGGAGAGGGCGTTTGCAAAGGAGAAAGGAATAGATGCGGAGAGAGGAGGAACAAGAAGGAAAGGTGGGAAGAAGAGGTGCATCTGAGAGGATGGTTATAGGAAAAAAGCTGAAATTAGTGAATGGATCTTCTGGCTAAATCCAAGAGTTTGATTGCTTCCTCATCTTCTATGTTTTCTAATTTTCTTGTACTAAGGTGGAGGATGAAACCCTATTTATGAATCAATTTCTTTAGTTTGATTAATTCTCTCCTTTGTGATCTTCATTGATTATTGTTTACGCTTCTTAGGATTATTAGACAATCATATCTTTCCTCAACAATATCAAGTATTTTTGAGAGTTTGAAGTTTTGTTTAATTAATCTTGGCTCGGCTTGTAAATGTTTCTAATTGTTAATTTGATTCTATGTTATTCTAATGTGAAGTTTAATATATAGAATTCTTATGAACAAGATTCAATAAGAGCTGAAGAGGCTGACTTAAGATTTAATTAATTTGGATTGAATTGATGTACTTAATGAGATGACATAGATTGATTTGAGTTGTCATTCTACTATTGAGAATTAATTGGTAATTTGAGAATTGGAAAATAAAATAGTGGTGGATTCTTAAACCTCGGTGATTTTAATTCCTTGAATTCAAACTTAAATTAAATTAATTAGTTCTTTTCATTGGCTCTAATTGCTTATTAATTTTACACAATTTTGGTTGAACTAAATAGGACGAAGTAAATTAATCAGTTTAGATTAAATTTTTGGGTCTGATGTGGAATTGACCTCGTTATTCATTAGTCTATATTTTAATAGATTAGGTTTTTGAGGTATTATAATTTGCACAACACTTACCACTTGGTAGCTAGTAAATTTTCAGAGGCCATAAAACTGCGGTGAGTCTCACCACGGTGGCAAGCAAATCGGATGGCTCGTATTCAATGGGGCTAACACTTGTTACCTTACGGCAAGTCTAGCTACACGGTGGCAAGTAAGCCCATTGAACATATTTATTACTTGCTACTACACATGAAGACTCACCATCAAATATCAAGTAAATAAGAGATCCATGCTCATGGGCCTACTAAGCCACCAAATAATGAGTAAACCCATTGTGACAGTTACACTCATGGTAGTGAGATACAATAGCAAACAAATTGTCAATGCAAATTTTCAAATAAATTTAAATAAAAATTTTCATAAAAATTATGGAGATAATTTAAAAATCAAATTGTTAATTCATATAATTGTAACCTAGCATCAAAATCACAAAATTACTTACAATTCAACAAATTAAAAAAAAGTAACTTTCAACAAAAATGATTCAAAGTTTTCTCTTGACACATAACAATAAACCAAAATGAGTAAAAATCAAACTTTTACAAAATAAAAAATAAAAAATCAAAAAAAATTAAGTCCTTACCTTTTAGGAATTTGAGGTTTAGGGAACATCGATAAATAGAACTTTCATGAGGCACCCATCAATGGCTAGTACTTGCGGTTGGGCGACACAAAACTCTTTTCTTGCATAGGGGTGGTTTTTCTTCTCTTGAATGTATTGTTCTACTCATGATTTTTGCACTTTTTGTATTGATTTTCTTTTAGTTGTAGATGCCTTTCTCTTGGAGTAATTTGGAGTATCGGCGACACAAGTGATAAAGAAAAGAATATTATAGAGAGATGATAAGAAAGCGAGGAGATGAGTGGATGGGTAAAAGTGAAAGAACCAATAAAGTTTGAAATAAGGGTATTTTGGGTATAACCTGAAAGGTAATTTTGATATAATTATGGATGAATGAGTATTTTTGACTAATTTATTGCCCATGTAGGCATTTTGGCAATAACCTTACTTAAATTTGATTCACCATGATTCTATTCATTTTGTTATTATTATTTTATTTATATTGAAGGTAGTAGTAGTTCCATAAATTTAGACAAATTTGAGCAGTTAATTACAACGACTAGTTAGAAGTTTTAAATTCAAGTTGCTCTTTCATTAACATTCAATATACTAATTGACAAAAAAATTATTGTTGTAGACTTCACTAATTTAATTTAATTTTGTGCTAAATTATTTGGTTAAGCTGGTTAAATATTTCATTTGTGGAAAAGTATACAAATACTCTTGTTTTGAGCCAAATCTAATTCCTCGGTGATATATTATTGTTGTTTTGTTATCCTTCAAATTATTTTCACGGGTTTATGGGACAACAACCATATTTGAGGTGAAATTAATAAAACAACCAGTTTTTAATTCTCTACTACTGATAAAAGTAAACTTTTGTTACCCATACATTTACTATACTACCCTTCATTAATTTCAAACTCCTATTCACTACCATCACCCCTAAAGCGTCTTATCCATTAATTACTATAGTTTATTTTTATTTATTTCAAACTCTCATTCAAACTATACAATCACTTATTCTCATGTTGTCAGAGCTCTAAAAAGCTGTAAAACTCTTTTCAAACTCTCTTATTAAATTCTTCTCTCAAACTATTCTCTTAAATTCTTCTCTCAAACTCTTCTTTGAAACTACTTTATTAAATTTAATCATTAAGATCACTAAAAGAGATATCTCAAACTCCCACATCATGTACATTGAAATTTTGTAAAGTTATTTATTTATTTTTATTGTCATAGTTGATCGACCATTAGATGGTTGGATTCAATCTTGGATACTTAAATATGACGTTCAATGGTAAAACAATGGTTGGACTAACGGTTGGATGGTGATCGACCATCAAAATGTCGGATCGACCATTAAAATCGAATGAACATCGTTAAAACATATTTTAATTAAAAATAAAAAGATTTAGTAACAATCACATGGTTACTATCGTTAAAAGTTCACAATTTTAAGCGATTGCCACGGATGGTAGGATCGACCATCAAATTAATGAGCAGCGGTCATATGAGCGTCGTTAAGAAATATTTCAATTAAAATAAAAAGATTTAGAAGCGGTCACGTCATTAAAATCTCACCTTTTATTTTTTATAGGTTTTAAGTTTCTTCATATTTTTACAAAATTCACAAAAAAATAATGGTTTTCATGATTTTCACACCTAAAACACAAAAAAAATCCATTTTTTACACGAAAATACAACAAAATTAAAAAAATCCTACTTTACATCAAAGAAAATCACAAAAAAATCCAAACTTTTTCACAAAATCTTACTAACAAGCTACAAAATGATGGCAACCCTGAGCTACAAGATGAGGGCAACAACACCTAAGTTACAAAAGTCGGATCAATGATGGTGGTGAGGATATCAATGGCAACATAGGCGGACTAGCAAGGTGAAGTGGTCAGATCTTAAGCTGTATGTTAGGTCGATTTCATGCAAAGAAAAATAAAGAAAATGACACAAAAATAAATATAATATTGGTTGGATTTGAATGCTAAAGGTAAGGGTAGGATAGTAAATGCATAGGTCAAAAAGTGTATTTTGCTATGGTAGAGAATAGAAAAGCATTTGGTTATTTTGCTAATTTCACTTTTACAATTGACCGTTGACCCATAAAATTATATTTTTATTTTACTTTTACTTTTGAGGTCATTTGGGTTTGAACACAACTACTTAGGTAGAGACCGTTGAACATCATTTGGACAGTCGAGACTCAATCGACTTAGGCAATTTAAGGGCATTTATTTTTGACTATTTAGGGGTGGTCCGTTTTTCATAAGGCATGTCACCTTAATTAAGTGTTTTAATTTTTTGATCAACTTTAAAATAGAATTAGAACTTAAAACCTTTTCATCAAATTCATACATACAATGTATTTCTTCATGTTTTACATTTTTACTGCTTATGTAGTTTTTATACATTGATTAACTTACAATTTTAAAAATATAATTCATGTAGAAAATTGAGACAATGATGTTATAGTTATTATTATTTTATATGAAGGCAAATGGATATAGAAAGATCATAAAATTTGAGTTTTTATAATTATAAAACAGACATTATAGATATCAAGAAAGACATTTCGTTTACAAATTTGGAGAATAAAGTATATGAGATTCTTCCCATGCTTCATCGCAAAAGTAATAAAACACATGCGTAACCCTCTCATGTCCTAATTTAAGCAACCCAATAATTTTAACCTTAAAACCCAAAGAACTGTTATACTAGCCTCGTAATGAACAAAAAACTAACCTTGTTTGGGCGACGACAATGACAAATAAATTTAAGTAGACTTACTAAGATGCGTGGTTAACCACG
Source organism: Rhamnella rubrinervis (assembly GCA_007844105.2). Taxonomy (NCBI): domain Eukaryota; kingdom Viridiplantae; phylum Streptophyta; class Magnoliopsida; order Rosales; family Rhamnaceae; genus Rhamnella; species Rhamnella rubrinervis. The sequence goes on from CM017585.2 coordinate 281,570, forward strand.
ATTGCGATTAAAATGGATGAGGAAAGGTAGAAGTTTATATATATATATATATATATATGAATAAAACAACGCATTGAGCACCAAAAGAACTCCATAGGAGCTTACATAGAATGACCAATATGCAATTGGTCTTGGACAATAACTTCCCAAATACAATCAGGTATAACAAGATCCAAATGTTTAAAAAGAAAATAAAAGACAATTACTAAAGCTAAGAGTAAATTTTACTCGCATATGCTACAATATTGACACTTCTAGCATTTCATGTTAGATTCTAATTCTCCTTTTTCAGCAAGATTTATAGAACATAATCAAATACACGGATTCCCAGATAGTAAGGTTTAGAGCAAGACACCACCTCTTTGACAACGTTAAAATCGATGCGAGACCAACACACTTCATTCCATGTTTTCTCTTTTGCTATTTCAAAAGCCCAAACTAGAGTTTTCAGCTTTGCCTTTGCAACATTTGAGGTGTGACTAAGCTTGGAGATAAGAGAGCGGAACCTGCTTTGCTCATCTCAAAGCGATGCATAGCTGCCTTCCGTCTTTAAAAGTCATGTTGTGTTAGCTTTGAGCCAATTCTTGAAGGGGTCTTCAACTTTCCTTTAACTCCTCTGACATGGCCGACAATCACATTCTTTAGTCCTCAATATCTAAATGCAGTAAATTCTACAATCTTCTCACTAAGCATGCATGCATAACCCACCATACTCCTCTTCCCGTAGTGAATTACCTCGTTTCTCCAGCCAACATCCCCAACCCCTTAAAAGAAGCTCTTGGTAGCCTTTCAGCTTTTAAATAAGTGAATTGCACTCTCTTCCTCCACTCCACCTGAGAGGATATTGAACTTCCTACTTTTGTTCTACTATGGATAAATCTTTCTTGTGATTTTGCCTTCCATAATTTCTCTAAATTCTATTGTTGTTCAAATCAAACTCCTTACAAAAGAAGCTAAATAACTTAACAAAATACACGAGTTGTTGCCAATCCAAATTAATTTGTCATTGCATTCCACTCTAGGCCATTTAACTCTTAAAATAGCTTTTCTTGTATTAGTAAAGCTTATTGTCATTGCATCTCTTACTTTTTAGCCTTGGTGGCACCTCGACTCCTTGAATGAAAATGACCTTTAAGAGGAGACACGGTACCCAAGGATCTTTCAAACTAATAGAGCTTTAGTCTCCGATTTGAAATCTAGCATTCTGGTCGGACAAACTCTAGAGCAAATTATCACGACCACAAGCTGAGAGACCTTTCTTCAATTTGTAATTGAAAAAGACTTCCCTTTTAAATATCTGGATGCTAAAATCTTAGCCCAAGGCAATTCTCTCTGAGGCCAATTTCCATGCTAACCTTGATAAAAAGCTAGATTGAAGTCTTTAAATTTCCTTAATCCAAATCCTCAAGGCTTTTTGGCTTACATACCTCATACCATGCCAATGCCATATAATGTTGCCTTGGTTTTTCCCACCAAAATCTCTTAGTAATGACATCGAGATCTTCTGAGGCCGAGGTTGGAATATTGAAGGTAAACATTATATATATAGGAATAGCTTGAATCACCGACTTTATGGTGTGACCTTCCTACCTCTGAAAGCGGATGATTCTTCCGAGTTGATCTACAATTAACTCTTTGTTTCAATCTCTAAAACTCTCTCACTTTTGAGTTGCCTCCAATAAGTGTATTTCCATATAAATAGAATTTTCCTATATATTCTTGAGCCCTATTATTTATTTAATCTCCTTCTTATTCTTCCTACTCATTAACTTTGAGAATAAGATGCTTGATTTTTGAAATTTGCCTCATGTTCTTACCAATAATAGTATTTGTTAAAGTTCTCCATTATAAGCGCCGCCGACCGAAGCCACACCAATAATCGAGATTATCCACAAAGGAGGTGAGAAATTGATGGTGCCTCCCACCTATTTGATTCCATGGATGTGGCCTTCTTTTCTTCTTTAGCAACAGCCTAGACAAAAGTTCTAAGCATAAGATGAAAAGGTAAAGTGAGATAGGATTTCTCGCCTTAACCCCGATGGGCCTAAGCGATTGAGAAATATTCCCATTTAAAATTAAAGAAAAAGTTACGAGTTAAGACAACTCCCACAAGTTCAGAAAGAATGATCAAAGCCCCACACCTTCAATGCCTTGTCTATTAATCCCCATTCCATGCGATTATAAGTCTTCTTCATGTCCATTTTAAATCCATTAGACACTTTTACTTTTGGTCTTCTTAAACTTATGAATGATTTCTTGGCTTATGACTATGTTCTCTGCTATCCATCTCCCTTTATAAAAGCTCCTTGATGGGGAGATGATCCGTTCTAGGAACATGTTCATTCTAAATTGAATTTTATAAACAAAGTTGAATAGGTGATGGGCCAGCCATAAAATTTACAGCATTTGGTACCTTTGGAATTAGCCTGATAAATGTCACATTGACCTTGCTAGGAATCCTCTTGAACGAAAAATATCCACTTGCAAAGTGATGACTTTCCACTTTCACCATTTCCCAATTTCCTATAAAATACTCACGAGAAATAGTTGGGTCTTGGAGATTTGAGAGGATGAAGACTCAAATGATTTCCTTGATCTCCTCTTCATTTGGAATCTTCATTAGTTCCTTGTTTTCATCTTACGTGATATACTTCTCACCTAGCCCTTCAAGACTTTCAGAAAGAGGGATGACTTGAGCTGAACAACTCCTCAAACTGACTAATAAAGTATTCCTCTATCCTTTTTCGATCAATAACCCATCCATCTTCAACTTTAATGGAGAGACTTTCATTTTGTCTTCTCAGGTATAGCAAGGCTAGTATGGAAAAATTTAGAATTTATATTGCCTTCTTGCAACCATAACTCTCTAGGCTTCGCAAGAATAGATTCTCATCTGCTCTATGCATTTCTAATTCTCTCTTGACCTTGGTAACTTCCTCTCTTTATCCCCATCCAAACTTCACACTGGGTGAGCTCGATTCTAATTCACGGATTTTAATATTGGCAATTAAAAAATGTTCTTTGTTTCACTTTTTCAAAGCCCTGGGCGTGGCCCAAAGGCTTCTTGTCAATTTATGAGCTTCCATCCTTAGTTTTTTCCCAACAGTCCAAGCCTCTATAATCACATAAAAAGAATAGGGGTCAGAAATCCAGGCCTTAAAGAATTGAAAAGGTCTTCTCATAATAGGTTCTTCATCTGTAGTTCTTATTAAAATGGGGACATGATTTGAACCCTCCATCAAAAGATGATGGAAGCACTTGGATTTTCTACTATCCAATTGTGATTGGCCTCCGGCGCGATCAATTCGTTCTTGAATTAAGGATTATCCTTCACTATTGTTTTACCAAGTGTATTTACTTTCATGAAACTTTAAGTTTATGCCCTTTGCGAGCTAAAACTCCTTAAGAAATAGTTGCTTCTTTGGATACTCCTTCCTTCTCATTTTTCATTTTCCTTCAGAACTTCATTCAGATCTCCAAATAAAATCCAAGGCTTCCCCATACTATTAGCCATGTTCACCAAATCCTTCCAAAATGATTTTTCCTAACAATATGGCTTTCCATGGCAACATAGTAAAATAAAATCCTTACTCCTATCTAAATTCCAAGCTTTGGCGGATAATTCTCTCCGTGTTCCATCGACATTGAATTTGAAGTGAGCTTCTCCAAAAGAAAACTAAATCTCCAACAGTTTCTTTTGCTTCACAATCACTTCCCTTTCAAAACCTAATTGCCTACTAGATTTTTCATATTGTCTCGATTACACTTTTCTCCATAAGAACACAAGAGAGCCTAAGCCTCTTGACTAACCTTCACTAAACACGGATAGTTTTTCAATTTCCTATTCCCTTACAGGTTCCATGATAGAGTATAAATGGAAAGGGGGTTCATGAATCGGTCCGCTTCCTCGGCTTAGAAAAATCCTTATTTGTTGAATTTCTTGCACCGCCACCGCGCTTCGAGCTTTCTCCTTCCGGTTATTGCATTGAAGTCCCCTACCTTGACTCTTGTCACTCTCTTCCACGACTAACTCTTGCTACTTTCCTCATGTGATACTAACGAGCACTCCACCTTGTGTCAGGTCTTGCTTTCCGGCTTGAAAACCCCCGAAGACCCTCGAAATGATCTTAGTTTGATCCTTCCCATCCACAGCCTTGAGGCCCTTCTCGAAAATCCTCTTCCCCTTGCTCCTAAACCAAAAGGCCTTGTTGTCCTTTCCATTATTAATCTGGATATCTATCCTTCTCAGGTTTTCTGTAATCTCCTCAACTGCTTCGACTTCCTCCAGTCGAGCCCTTCTTTTCTTTTCATCAATCTCCACTTAAATGGTGGTGCCTTAACCTTTGCCTTGTATAATATTTTCCACCGATATTTAGGCCTTTACTACTTTATAACATCCTTGTGGATTTAAGTAGGCTTGTCAACTTTATCATTACCCATCCCACCCATCTTATCCATTGGTGAATAGGCTTGGGCTAGCTTTTGAAGAATAGGGGCCCACTAATCACTCTGAATCATTTGAAAATGTTGAAATAGGCTTAATAACTCCTCTCTTGAATTTGTGTTCCCCAGGTTTCTCTTTTCTGGTGAAGGAGGCAAATCCTAACAACTTTCCATCTGACTTTCCAATCATTTCTCTTCTTCAATTCTCAAAATGTACTCAGGTCCTCTTTGAAAGCTTTCTAATTTGAAAAGTCTATGCTACCACTAGAAAGGAGGCTTTTAGAATCTGCGTGTGGAAATTTAAAAGTTGTCCTCTCCTCCAAATCTTCTAGTGACAAATCTTTGTCACCAGTTGTCTGTAAAACCATGGTTTCTCCCATTTTTGGTTTCATCCATGGACCATATAATTTAGCTTGTCTTCCACCACTATCTTTAATTAGAACGTTCGTGCGGTTGCATTTTCGGTAACATGGTCCGAAACCCACATCTAAAACAAAAGTCGCCAATCTTTCATACTTGAAGCTGGATTGAGCTCTCCTCCTCCTCTTGTTTAAAAATAACCCACTAGAAGAGGTCTATTGACGGAGAAATCAACACGGAATCTTAAAATCAATTAGCCACCACACACTAGAGGTTAAAGAGGAAATAATCACTATTCCTACTCTATCCCCTATTTGGAATGTCATGTCTTGAGGGAGGAATATTCGTGATAATCCATGGACTTGGATATGAAAAGTAGTAAAGTTGAAGTCGACTTCTTGTAACCCCATATATTCCGACCACTCCTTGAGAATCAAGTCGCGCCATCAAATGACCATGACCTTTGTTTAAAAATTCTATCTTTGTCTTCCTTATTCTCAAAGGAGAACTTAAAAATGTTATAAGCCAACATTATCAATATGCACCGAGACTTTAACTTCCAAACCTTCTGAACCATGTCTTTTAGGAGGAATCTTCTAAAGTTCGAGTTGCTAAGAATATCCCCAACAATGTCGCTCTTTGTGATTGTGAGCTACATCACCTTTTGGTTGTAGAGACAACCCTTGCAATGCTTCCTGCAGATCCATTGTTGGATCAAAGCCTTCTTCCATTGAAGCCTAAAAACCTCTGGCCAAAAAAGAGATACTAGAAAAAAGAGAGAAGACTCCCTAGGAGAGATGACAGTACTTGAAGCTTGAGGTTAAACAATCAAGTGTGCTATGGATTCAAGTGATATTGAGAGAGTGTTTTTCAGCTCTTTCCATCACGATTTTGGCTACTATGATAATGCATTGATAGAAGGGATAAAGAGTCGACTGACTAAAATTTTAATTGTAAAACTTGTACTATTTGGGACTCCAAGGGCATTTTGATAGTTTTAGAATAAAATAATAATTATACATGAAATGAGCTAAAATAATTCAAAGGGTGTTGAGTCTATATATGACATCAAAAAGCCCATTTTGTTATTGTGCAATTCTTGCATTTTTACAGTTCGATGAGAGAATAAAAAAGAAGCTTATTTGGACTGCTCCTATTATGTCTTTTTCATTAGGTATTATTGCGTTATTGTATAGTTCTTGAATCGTTATAGATGAATGAAAGAGAATAGAAAAGAAGCCAGGAGGAAGGATGGAGTATAAATGCTTAGCTTGTCTAGTGAGTTAAGGCTTTTAGAGAACCACCAACCCTCGTCCGATAACCATTTAACGTTCAACCCGAAGTAGCTTAGGTTCTAGCTACCTCCCCCTTAAAGTGACATGTTATCAGCATCAGCACTAATCATGAGTATTGAACAATCAGTGCCATCTTGTCTTCATCCAAATTCTCTATTAACTTCATGACTGATCAGCGTAACGCGATTAGAATCCTGAGTAGATACGGCGTGAAGGCTCATTGATCACTATATGATATTCTGTTGACACAACTTTCCTCTTCTGAAAGCTCTGAGTTCATCCTTTTGTCACTTAGTTCTAGGAGAATGCAGATTAAGTCTTTTGCTCACTACCTCATAAGCTCTCCCTCCTTGCGCATTTAGGGCTACATGAGGGAGAGCTGAGCATCCGTTCATTCTCTGAACTGAAAGGAAGTTAATGTTGACTGCGCTGTGTGTCACACCCGCGGCTCACTTCACTTATTACGTGTTTAGAAAAACACTTTTTATTCAAGGCTATGATCCTCTGGCTTGCCTCGTAGACAGTAGAAGGTAGTCGTGCACCACACCCGTGGTTGACTCACTTGGATCGCACGAGTCGATCAAAATTTGGTCCAAGTTTGTCACACAGCCCATAGTCAATCGCAACCCACAAGAAGAGAATGGTGGGCTTTACATGCAAGCTATTTTTACAAAAAATAATGCCATAAGACGTCTTTCTCATCCAGGAAGTGGTATTTGAGGCCTTGCTCCACTTCTATTATAAATTTCACAAAAATAACTTCGACACTTTGTATGCCTATTTTCAATTTGATTTATATAAAGAGAGGCACATTCATTACTGTTTTACAACCCCAGCCACATTGGACAAAGGGGAAAAAAAAAAAAAAAAAAAAACCTACATACCTTAATGTGTTACTAAATCTTTAAGCCGTCAGGACAAGCCTGAATATAATCTAGAAATGGCCATTGTTTTTATCATGTTGGACTTGGCAGCATCCAGTAAGGGGTCTGCCTTAAGGGCTTTCTCAAAACAGAACTTGGCTTCCTCCCATTGACCCTCGGCAACAAATACAAGACCCAGATTGTTAAATGCAGGAGCATAGCCAGGTTGTAGTTCAAGTGACTTTGAAAACATTGCCTTGGCGCGTTCGTATTGTTTCTGCTGGCGATAAAGATTACCGAGGTTGGAATACATAGCATGAACGTGTTCCTTTGTTGCTAATGACAAAGCCCGCTTGTATACTTCTTCAGCTTGTGCCGGTTCCTCACAAAGTTGCAGTGAGATACCTAATGGTGCAGTTATGAATCCGTTAAAGCAGGTTAAGAACAAAAAGGAGTAGGACAGAGCGTTACAACTCATGAGAATGCACGAACCTAGGTTTGACCATGCATAGCTGCACTCTTTAAAACGGGCAACTGCAGCTTTGAGATACTTCTGTGAGTTTTTGAATTGTCGGGTGCAAAGGCTATGAAGGCCAAGCTGGTGCCACTGCACAGCATCATCTGGATCCTCAGCTATTGCCTAAAAAAAAATAAAAAAAAAATTAATGAAACACAAGTTGTGTTATAGTAGAAAGGCTGATATCAAAAGTACGACTTCTTAAAGACAGGGAATATATACATCAACAAGGGGCATGATTTTGCTTGGTAAGATCAATTGGATGCTAACTCTAATAACCTATACTTATTATGTAGGAAAGAATAAAATACAAACTAAACAAACCTGCTTTAAACTGTAGACAGCACGCTCTTGACCTCCTGCAACACATTGTGCTCAGTTTCAAATGCTGCAGCAATCTCATGTTGGGCCTTGTGAACCATTGCAACTCCTGCCCATGCTATTGGAAGCTCAACAAGACCATGATCACCATCTCTTATAATTGAAGCCATTTCGTTTCCAGCCCAAGAAAGCTGTTCGCTGGGATCTTGAGACCTTTCATCCTTGATTCGTGGATTGCAACAGCATAACGAGTGGACATACAATTGGGTTCTAGTTTTGCAGCCTACAGAGCAAGGGCAACAGAGAACAGTTTAACTCATATCTTTCGACAAAGGGAGAAACAGTTCAAGCAAATGGAAGCTTCAAAACAGGAACATTATTTTTTGTTATATGTTTGTTAGTATTATTTTTAAAACAAGCAGAATTTTAACCATTAAAAAATATTTCATTAATCATTGCCATGATGAAAAGAATTTCCCATTAGAAATAAGGAAACCAATTAACAACCTCAACTAATAAGCTATTAATGACTGAAGCATTGAACCATGAGCACCTTCTCCAAGCACTTGCTTGAACTTCTATGATCACCGCTCATATAATATGCATTAGCAAGACTAGCCCATGTATGTGCTGCCTTTGGGTCTGATTTTAAGGATGCTAACAAACATTCCTTCACAACATTGATGGCTGAAACCTGATCCTTGGAAGCACCATCTCCAGCATTTGCTCCGGCACCTGAGAATTTAGTGAAAGACAACCATGATGATGTGCGCTTTTTAAACTAGTTCACACTATATCAAGATGAAGCAGCATTCTACAAAGATTGAATCATATCAACTACTGAACTAAATTTATGTAAGAGGTGTAATAGGTAACAGATCAACAGAATTCCTGAAGATAAAACAGAACATAGAAAAGGAATACCTGCAACAATTGATCCATATTTACACAAAAGAAATGCATAGTTGATCAAGGCTGCTGGATGATTTTGATCTTTAAGGACTAACTCTTGAAAACATTTTGAAGAAAGTTCCAAATTTCCACTGATACATAGGATGGAGAGGAACATTCAAAAGTAAGAGCACATCAATGGAGAAACCATAAAATACTCGAGTTGAATCATGGCAATGAATTGGTTTCCATTATAGTTGCCATGAAATGATCAAATGAATTTTACTGTAAAATATTCTTGCCTTATGGTACCATTATATCATTTGTCTTAGCCCTTATTTGGTATGAGGTATCAGTGGAGGGATTGAGGGAGGGGGAGGGAGTGGTGGAGGGATTTGAGGTGTGGTGATTCTTTGGTAGGAGGGATTGTTGGAGGGAGTGGGTTTGGAGATGGATGACAAATCCATCCAAATCCATCAAAACACTCCCTCAATATTGGAAGGATTGGAGGAGAGCTTTTATAACTAACTACTAAATTTTTAATTACACTTTAATCCATTATGATCTTCTTCCTTTCCATCATACCAAATAACATGATGGACTAATATAATCAACTCCATCCTTTCATCAGCTCCTCCCCCTTCAACACTTCATCCTCCCTACCAAACATAGTATTAGAGATCCTAGATGTCTCCAAGTTTTACCCCCAAAAAGTTAATAACATCCTCAAACTTGTCCCATTGAACTATTGCCTCCCCATTCAGTTATTTCTTTCATTGTTTTGGATAATTCTAGCAGGCCTAGTGATGAAATCTCATGGAACAAATGCTTTGTTGGATATTTTTACCTTTGAAGGTAAGCAGTCCCAAGGTTTCCAAGGCAATCATAGTTGTCGGGGCAACAGCCAGCAGAGATGACAAAACTGAAATAGCACTCTATACAATATGACAAACTTCACATAAGATGACAAAGGAGAAACATGAAACTGAACAACTACAATAATGAAGAAATTGCACCTGCAGACGACCAGTTTTAAGCAGTAACAAGCCAAGAGTGTTCCATACAGCTGCCTGTCTTATATCCAATTGTATTGATTCCTTTAGTTTTGAAAGAATTTCCTTAAGCTCTTCAGGCTCAAGTTCTTCATCAACATTGTTATCTCCTGAACTTTCTAGTAGGAGGCACTACACAGTTGATAAAATATCCAGTTGATTAGCAAAACACTAGAATTTTCCACACCGTTTGTCACTTGGGTTTTCTTTTTCTCAAAAGCAACAGGAATACATCCAACAAAAAACACATTAAGTACTAAAGATTCCTGCACCTGAGCATGGTGAATTTGGATTAGTGAAAGTAGTTCGGTCTACCAATCTCTGCCTCAGGACGGAGTAAGATCTCAGCTGCTTTCTCATACAGGGACTGCCTAAAATGTTTGAGAACATAATGAAGTTAACAGAACACAAATAACTGAATAAAGAGTTTTAGTTATAAAGGCTACCTTTGATGGTTGACCCAATCTTTGATACATTAAGCCCAGTACAAAATGAGCATGAGCATTCTTAGGCATCTTCCTTGTGACATGAACCAAAGCCTATATACACATACAGTCGGGATGTCAAATAGTGAAGAGGTATATGAAGTAAGTATCCTAACTTTTATGTAAACATTTTCTGATATTTCTGAAGGAAAAGAAAATGGATTAGAAACAAAAATGTGATGTCAGAATATGTTTAGAAACCTTTTGCACATACTAATCAGAGAAAGCTCAAATAATAAAGAGTAATAGAGAGCTCAAAAGCATGAATTCCTGCAAGACACTCAAATGGAGCTACAAAGAAATAGATTAAGTCATCATGTGCACTAAATGAACTACTACAGATTTCCAAACTGAACATAGCACCGAGAGTTGCTTAGCAAGACTAACACATAATGTGAAAACAACAAAAATTTATTGAGGAACTTACAGTTTTCAGGCTGCTGACTTTTTCCTCACGAGCCGAGGGAATCCCTTGAGCTGGCATATCACCATCTGCATCAGCTCCATAATCAAGAGAGAAGTCTACCTTACTATTTCTTGAACGGCATTTCCCAAGTTTGTTTACCCGTTTAGCTTCACCTTCCACTACATCATTGTCTATAGACATTGCTGTACTCTTATCTTGACTGCTTTCATCAATTACTAGCCTACAATGTTAAACCAACCTTTCATTCACTATTAACAATCAACAACCATTCAATCTGATTCTCAATTTTCCAACTATGGAGAACAATTGGTTTGCATGTTCTAACTTCTAATCATACAATAATAGTTACATGGCCAAGAAAATCTTTGACTTCATCATAATTTTCACCCTTAAAAGCTAAAATTTAATTCTCATGTTGACTAGGAAAATTTACTCACTAGCAGCATAGTTAAATTACTAGTTCTTGTTACCTTTCCATCATTTTCTCAGCGAAGAGAGTGAGAACAAGTAAATAATGAACATTTGGAAAGCATAAAAGATTAAATAGTTTCAATATTTACGAAGAAAAATAATGCAAGGAGAAAGAAGAGAGAAACCTAGTGAGGTCTGGAGCCGGCAATTGGACGGAGGAGGAATCGTTGCCGTCGGTTTCAGGGGATCGACGTTAAGGTCAGCCAATACGACGATCTTCTGTTCCTGAAGCACCTTGGAGCTCTTATCAATGGAGGTTTCCATGGTTCCAAGTTGTGGCTTCGCAAGCGGTTGTGGCTCTTGCTGTTCTGACACTTTCGTTAAAAAAGGCTCAAAGCTCCGGACGTCAATGAAGGGGAGGAGCAGTAGCCGACCCGAATATGCATATTGCGGTTTTTCATTTTGGGTCGGATCTGGTAAGTGAGCTGGATTTGCAATTAGCCCAATATAGTGATCGTTGAAAGCCTTTTGGGCCCATTTGGGATCTATCTCTCCGTTATTGAAAAACACGGCTTGTCGTTTATATTCACCAAAAACTACTCGTCGTTTATGGAAAATTTGACTTACTGGGCTTTGGGCACCCTGGGTCAAATCCAGCAACGACCTACTGGGGTGTATTTAGAAAAGCTGAAACTGAAATCCTGTGGTGTATTTAGAAACAGTACGGACATTCCCATTTGAGTCGTCGTCGTGAAATTTACACGCAAGGGATGCACGAGAAGCAGAGCAAGTGCTCGAATCAGCATCAATGGAGGACGCAAACGAGCAAAGACACAGCATCCGAGTCCTCTGTCCTAACCTCGATCTTTACAAGAACGAACCGGTTTCCAATGGTGTAAGAAATTTTATGTGGAATTAGTATAATTATGTAAACTTATTTATTTAATCAGAAATTGGTCATAGTTTATTTTTAATAAATTAAAATCATTGGATTCAATCTTTTCTAACTCCTTAACTGATTCTTTGGGGGTTAAAAGGCCTTTATTATTATATGAGCTCATTTTTTATTTTTAATTATTATTATATATTATTTTATTTATTAATAAATATATATAATAAAAGAGAAAGTGGGCTGAGTGTGTGGTGTTGCTATAAGATTGAACATAAGAGAGATTAGAGAGGATTTGAGTTCATAGTAGCTGCATGTTTTTCTGCTTGGTTATTTGGTTTTGCAAATTGGCTAGATGGCATCAAGTGGAAACCAAGTTTCTTCAAGTATTAATGGTATTCTTTTTTTGGTAAATTAAAAAAGGGTTTTGATGTAGATCTTATCGGTTTAGAATTTTATTAGTGGATAGAATTATCTTACTACTCTAGTAGCTTAATCCGGTAGGAGTTTGAAGCAACCTATCACAATAGATCTCCCCACAAGCATTAAGTAAGATTAGAATGCGGAGATAATAATAGATCTCCACCTAATACATTAAGTAAGGCCGAGTACATATAAGGTAATAGCGGGACTCACCAAGACTCGAATAAGAACTTTCGCAAGCGAGATGGAACGGTTGATTTTCTTTTCGTTAGGTTACATTCTCAGGTGCAGCATTAATGATATTCTCTAAACTAATTTGCACATGCTTTTAGATAAATTATATTTGGACGTTGAGAATGCGTGGTTGATATAAAGATTGATGTGATATATAATGTGCATTATGTGTTTGAAATTATATTAACAATTGGTATAAAAGCACATAATTTTATCTTGATTGTGTTGAAAAATTTTCCGGTTAAATTTATTGTGAAATTTTGGATTGATGAATTCTTATTTGTAAATGATTTTTTGTTGAATCCAAACTATTAGATTGTTGTAATACAATGTTTTAAGAGTTTTAATTGTCATTAAATACTTGGTATTGGTCTAAAAATCTCATTTTTTCCTTTGGTTAGAACTTGTTCAAAATTGATTTTAGGGCTAGTATTTCTAGGTTGTTTTGAAAGAAATTGATGTATGGTTTTGTTGGAAATTAATGAGGTAAAACCCTAAGCGGTTTTATTACCCAAAACATCGGGTTCAGTCGTGAGACCATTACATTAAACAGGCATAGAGACAACACGAGACCCGTCGTTTGGGCACTAATGTGCAAAATATATATATATATATATATATATATATATATATGTTGTTTGGTGCTGTATGTGCCAAACAACTTGTCGTTTGTTGTTGATGCAGGAGCGTTGAACTGCAGGTCGTTAATGATGTCATCATGCCATTTAAAAAAAAATTCTTAGGATATTTTATTTTATTTATTTGTAAATTTTATTTTTATATAATTGCTCATTTCTTGAGTAATTTAAATTAAAAGTGCATGAAATAAGTGCAAAATTAAAAGGTTCACACCTAATTAAAGTCGGCATAGTAGTATAGGATGTCTAAGAGCTTGCCCATTATAAGTTTTTGGCATGTCTAAATTATGAAATTGTTGATGTAATTTTTATTTAATAAATTGTATAACTTAAATGTTTATGCTTGAATTGAGTTGACATAATAGTTTGGAATGTTTAAGGGCTTGTCCATCGTAAAATTGGTTTGTTGTATAATCTTGTTATGATGTGCATGATGTTAATTATAGCTATTTTCTCAGCTTTGAGTATACCAGGAGCCACTATGCCTATGACTGTAATGATGATTTTGAATGAGACTAATTATCACCGATGGCGCCAAGACACCTATGTTGAATTTGACTGTGAGAAGAAGTTATATGATAAGTGGGAATACTTAAACAATTGTTTTTGTTGATTTTGAAGTATTATGTTTAGGATTCAATCTTTGAGAGTATTCCTAAAGTCAACACCGCGAAGGAGCTTCTCGAGAAAATAGATAAATATAGCATCAAAGGTTTTCTATATCTGTTTGGCCAAATCCACTTTCTTACATCATGGACCAATATATGTTCTTGAAACGCCGACAAGGACCATTAACACAAAGCCAACAACCAAAAAACAAAAGGACAAGAGCACGCAATGCTTTTATAAATGTTGGTTTGAGAACATTGATGTACACACAATGGAATAAGCAATTGTCATATCTTCTTACTTTTGAAATATGCAGACCTCGTATATGCACTCAGGGCCATCTTAGTAAAGCCTAGCCAATAATTTTAAAAACCTAAAATGTACTTGCTAAGAACGTGAAAAATCATATCCTGGAAATTTTGAACTAAAATTTACTTCCTCGTCTGTTAGGGTTAAAGCTATAATAGTCCTGCATTAATTTAATAAGTTTAAAATCAGATCCTGAAAACCTTGAACTAAATTTACTTCCTCGTCTATTAGGGTTAAAGCTTTAATAGTCCTGCATTAAATTAATAAGTTGATTAGTCAACACGGAAGAAGGATCAAAAAAGAAAGACACGATTTCAATGATAGACTTACCACCGACGGTCATTATTGACAACCGGGAGGATTAAGTTGTTGGTAATCTCATCAACTATGTCTTCCACTACACTATTATTAATGCAATAGGTAAGCAAAACCAACAGCACAACATCCTTGAGCTCATGCTACAATTTAACAATATAATAAAATAACAGTAGAAATTATCCACATAAAATAAATTAAATGACTATAAAACAAAAAGCAATAAGTACCTCATTCAAAATTTCATATAGCAGTGGTTGCGAACCAGCAGTATGATTATTGTCAACTACAAATATTATGCCACTATTGTTGGGGAAGACATGGGTGATCTAAAAGCCAAACACTTGTATGATAATATCATCAAGATATATATAAGACGTATTCAATAAATGTCTAACACAATGCACACCATCCGGTTACAAAAATAGAAAACCATAAGACTACATACCTCTTCGTCTTTGAGGTCAAGACAGACCACAAATTCCACATTTTTATACTTCAATCCTAGGAGAGAACAAAAAGAAAAACAGAAAGATCCATAAGCCAAAACAAAATTATTAGAAACCGCTACAAAGCTAAATGCTTACGGCTTACCTTTTGGGGTACATGTCACGTGACTGCTGCCAAGTTGATCTGCCATTAGTTCAAGGATACTTGATGTTCCGTGGAGACCAAACATAACTATTATGATGTCTTCCTTGTTAGACAGTAATGAGAAAACATCAGCAAGATTTCCACCTGAAGTTTGTGGTTTGGAAGCACCTTTTGTTGCATTGTTCACATCCTTCCTCCACTTTTTCTGAAAGGGGAAAAGAAATTAACATGTGGTTTTGAAAATTAAACAAATAACCTACCCCTTAACTTCACAAAATAGATCTTCATAAAGTAGATGAGAAAGGCCAAATACAAGCAGCCACACAATTAGAAATGTTAAACTTTTAACATGTTACGAGATCAACTGCTCAAGCACTGCAACTTGTATAAAGAAAAAAAAAGAAAATGGTAATTGTGATATTCTGTACAGTAACGTGATATAACGTGATATGTGATCACTAGTAAATTAATATTTCAATGGCTTTCAATGAGTATATGCCATTTGGTTGTAGGTACAAGTTGTACAGAACAAGAAAGCCAACATTGAGAAATTGCATATAAAATGTGCTGCGCAAAAAACGGAGTATAGTGGTCTTTGAATGGAAATAACATCACAATTTCTCAAAGTCAAACCTACAACAAGGTGGGTTTTCTTTGTAATGATGTGACCAACAGTGGTGTATTGGTACAAAAATGACTACCCAGCAGTTTGGTTTTCTTAAAAAGTAGAGGATTATAGACTCGTGTAACATTCATGTCGAACACAAATCAATTTTTAAAAAAAATGGTTAACCGTAGGCTCAATAAATTACTGAACTAATCATTGAAAAATAATATATATATACAAACTTTTGAACTTCTCTATACCAACAAAAACATAAGCCAGCTTCTGCAAAGCCACAATACAAGCTCATCCTTCACCCAGTACTGTACATTTCTGATTGTCTTTTTTTTTTTTCCCTCTTTATCTCAACGTCTTTCTACCGGAGTATGCACAACTCCTACTTTCCATTAGAAATGCAGTACGAGCACAAAGTTCTTTTCTGATATTCAAACTCTCAACCACCTCTCCTAGTTCTCTTTCATTCACAAATCATAAACCAGAAGTTATTAATAACAAATCTTATCATGCAAGCATACACCATGTGTGCATTGAGCAACAGAAACAACCACGAAGAAGAATGGAAAGCAGTCCGTGAGCGCCGGAGAAAGGAAAATGTTGAGGGTTCTTTGGTAAGCAAGGGAGGCAAAAGGTGAGGAAGAAAGGCTTTGGGGTTATTTAAACCCGAACATGAGGGTTCTCTTCGAATTCGGTACGTCACTTAGCATTTAGTAATGATGATGGAGTTGGTGAGTTGGCTGCGTAGTGTCAGAGGGATGGTTGAGTTTTCCAAGGTGCTAAGAGGGTTCTGAAACGTATCAGTGACCAAGCCACTTTGCTTGGAGATCCATACAGCTGCCTTGCTTTGGTAACTGGTGGGGTGGGCTAGCTGTATATGTAAAATTCCCATCAGGCTGGGCTAATCAGGCCCAAGGTGGAAGATCGTGCTGGCTAAGGTTGAAGAGGAATCAGACCCATAAAATCAACTTGGAAGAGCTGAACTAATCGGAGCGGAGGTCCGAACTGTAGTTCAGCTCACACTCACAGGAGATCTTTTAGAAGGGGTATCAGTGTTTGGCTTGACAATAGCTTGGCTCGGACATGAAGAGAGTTGAGCTATTACTTAATATTGGTGACTCGGAATGTGTTCCCTTAGCTTGAATGTGATAAGAGTTGAGGAGGATTTCAAAAGGAAAGTTCTCTTCGCAATAAATACTGGATATTTTTTCAGATTTTAATTTCCAAAATGGGACGAGCTAACTTGAGGACTTATCCTAAATCAAGGTGGCTAGGGTTTCTACTAAGTTTCCTAATCCTTCCTTGGTGAGGAAGGCAAACCAAGTATAAATACCCCACCATCGCTCTAAAACAGAGGTACGCGCATACACACGCATTCTTGCTTCCTTGCATTCTAAAGCCCAAAGCTGATTAGCTGACTTGAGTGTCGAAGGTTCTTTGGCCAATACAACACCGGTGCCCCCAAAAACTTACCATTCCTTCTTATTTTGCAGACCCACGGTGAAGCTTGGTGGGAAATTGAACGGTTTGTGGTGGAGTAAAATTTGACATAAACAGTAACCAATCAAGCTCTCTTAAAAAAAAATTCAGATTACAAGTGACATTTGAGATTGATAAATATATATATACAGGAATGTTATTATGAGCGTCATTGCTCATTATAACATGGGCGACACACGGAAAAAATTCACGCCAGAGTTAATTTTATTTTTACGCGCTATTTTTTTTCCCCTCTTGACTTTCTTCCTTCGCATATTTTCCTTCTCTTTCTTGCCTTTTTTCTTCTAGCCGACGTCAGAGCTTATTACCGTACCATTTCACTGATTTCATCCAAATTGACGCCACAAACAAGAAGCAGAAAACTCCCTTTCTCCTCCTTCATTGTCAATGTTGCACGGGTAAGAAGAATTTTTTTTTTTGGGTGTTGCTCAAGCAGGAAAGTGTGTGCTTTCCTCGTTCTCAGTCAAAATACCCATGGGTTTTGAAAAAAATTTGTTGCTGTGCTATGGCCAAAAAAATTCTTGATATACACATATATATATATATATATATATATCTGGCCAACCGGTTACCATTAGAGATATCAGAGGCAACGAGGTAATCGTCAATGGCATCGACCGGTCCCACAAATGGGCCACGGCGTAGTGCAACAAGACAAAGATATAGATTACATAATTTATTTTATTTTTTAGTTTTTGCAAGGATAGAGCTCATCACCAGACAAAGCCTTTTTCCATTTTGTTTTTAATTTTGTTTTAGCTTTTCATTCCCTGAAAACACGAACGTGTGAACCACCTTCTCTGTTCATCAAAAAGCTACACTACATGTACACCCACAGGAATCAGTAATGGGGTTTAGTTTCCAACAATTAACTTAAAAAGGAAAATACACTCATTCAATTAATTAATGGGGTTTTGTTTCCAACAATCACCTGCTCTGGTTTACGATCTGGTTTGTGCTGGAAGGAAAAAAAAGAATGCTCCCTTGTTAGTGCGCGGAAGGGAAGAAGAAGAAACTCTTCAAATCTTCACCTGTACACAAAAAAAGAAAAAAAAAGGGAAAATGGTGGCCTAATTCTCAGATAATGCAAAGAGTGGAAAAAGGAGATCAATGGGTGTTGAAAGGGGAATCTATGTGCTATCGTCGAATACCCAAGGCTGGATGTGAGTTACGAACCTCAAATCCTCCTTGCACAATTCCGACGGTGAAGAGATGCAAGAAAGCTGTAATTTTTTTTTGCAGCAAAATATTTTTTTTTCAAAATCTATGGCTATTTCAACTGAGAAACGAGGAAGGAGGAGGGAGTAGGAAAGTCAGGGAGTAAAGATATAAACTAACACGGCGTTAGTTTTTTCCGTCTGTCGCCCATATTATAATAAGCCATGGCGCTAATATATATATATATATATATATATGTATATATAACTACGAGACAAATTATGAGAAATAATGTTACCCACCAGTCCCGTCCCACAAAAGTACGAGGTTAATCGTCCAGAGATGACGGTGAGGAATTGATGCGTGTGGACCCGGGTCTGACAGTGTGTGAGAGAGAGAGACGGTGTGGATCAATTTGTCCACGTGGAGGATGGATGGGCGTTTGGAGAAATTAAATGGTAGTTTCGTAATAAAATTGCAAAAAAGTGAAATTGTAGCTGTTGGATGTAACCAACGGCTGCGATCTTTTCGAGTGTCTTATGCTGTGTGTCATAACAAGCCGACTGCAAGTACAGGATTAGTAGCAGAATCTTTTTACTATTTTATAGAAAGAGAGAGAGCGATGAGGAGTTGGAAGCCGAGGAGGAGGTGGACATCGGAGGAAGAAGCAGCGCTAAGAGCAGGTGTGTTGAAGCACGGGGTTGGATGGTGGAAGGATATCCTTGTAGACTCTGAATTCAACACCACCCTCTCCAACCGCTCCAATATTGATCTCAAGGTCAGCCTGTATATGGCTCTGAATTCAATTCAATGGTGGCTGCTGTTTCTGTTTCACCTTTCTTCCCTCCTTTCTTCCCACCTGATGGTAAAACATGTTTTCTGAACAGGATAAATGGCGGAATATGAGTGCTGCCAGTGACCAAGGAGGACGAAGAAAGAAATCGCGGATGCGAAAACCGAAAGCGGCCAACTCAGATGGTCTTTCTCCGGCACAGACTTCCACTGCTAGTGGTCCAGTTGCTCGTGAAGTTGATAAGGGCTTCCTTATAAAAAATATTTCACTGTATGAAAATCATATGTTTAATATATATATATATATGCATGGAAGTAGATGGGTTTTTAGAATCTTATAATTTGGCCACCAGTTAAGAAGAAAATAGTTGCGCAATAAGTTTGCGAGTTAAATTGCTTAGCTTTTCGTTATCCCACATCAAGATATTTTTATTTATGTGATATTCCTATGTTAACACAGTAATAAGGTGTTTTGGGTTTTGCTTTGCGGTACGTTTGCCTTCACTGTTTTACTCATTAATAATGTTTTATTTATTACTGTGGTTTCCCTTTAGTTCAAGCTCATTGGTAAGCTCCATAATTTGGAGATTACTTGGAATATTAGTGCCCCTCTAGGAACGTTTTGGTTTTTGGATTTTTCACAAGTTGGTTGTGTGTTTGGTTAATTAAAAGTTCCTTAAGGTTTGGCATGTGAATTCCATCAATAACTTTTATTTATTTACTTATTTTTCATTTTGGTGAGTTGTATCTCATGTTATTAATTTATATGTCTATAATTACCAGGTTTGATGAAAAGATTTTTGAAGCGTTTTCTACCTTGAAAGAACAAAATGTATTGGACACTAACACAATTACAATTACAAGGTGTGGAGAGGTAAAGTCATCATCCTCTTTCTTCTTTACTTATTTATTTACTTTTTTTATCTCTCAAAATTTTGTAGGATTTTTTTTTTTTGTGGAATTTTTAAAATTTTGGTTAATTGCTTCATAGGTTATTTAAACTGCTCACAGATCTACACTTATCCCTAAAGTATTTTTTTTCCTAGTTTTCATCCTTTGACCACATTATATAAGTAGCACTCTGGTCATTTTTTAGTATTATATGTTAGTTTGTTGAAGATTTTTACACCTTTTTTGGCACTTGCTCCTTATTTTGGATCAATTTGAGAACAGTTAGTATTATTCTCCATGTGTAAAATTCTAAGAATAATATTGTGTTTTTTTAAGAGGTAATTAATTGTCAACAAACTGATAGAATTTTGAAAAATGATTAAAGTGCTACTTATAATATAGTTTAGGATGAAAATCAGAAGAAACATTTAGGGACCAAAGTGTTGGGTGTATTTTAGAGATCTGTGAAGCTATTAACTTTTAAAAGTTTAAAACAAAATTAGGATCATTATTACTACATCAGTCAGTTATCCATAATGTGCATCTCTTTATTATTTGTGCTTTTTCTTGTGCGTCTCTCAAATTAGTAGATAAATTTTTTTATCAATGAGATATTGAAAAAAATTTTAAAGCAAAATTAAGATCATGACAGCATAACATGAAATTAGCCGTTATGTTTATGTTTATCTTTTTATTTATTTATTTATTTATTTATTTATTATTTTTTTCCCTTTTTGCATCTGTCAAAATTTGTGTGTTTGGGTATTAAATTTGTAAGATTTAGATTTATTATTTTATTAGTTGAAATGTTAAAAGACTAAATTTTCAAAACAAAATTTGCAGCGTCATGACAGCTTTAGTCAGCTTCCGGATGATGTGCATCTCATTATTATTTTTTTCTGAATCTTCTAAATTTGTATGAATTTAATTTTTATCGTTGAGATATTGAAAAGACTAAACTTTTGGAATTAAATCAGGATGATGATGACTACATCAACGAGTTGCCGGATGAAATTCTGGTATTGATTTTGTGTTTTGTGTCAATAAAAGAAGCAATAAGAACGAGTTTGGTATCTCGGCGATGGAAAAATCTGTGGACGAAGGTACCTAAGTTGGAGTTTTTTTGTGGGCATGAGGCTTTGAAAGAGGTATTACGGCCACCTAATTTTAAAATGTATGAGTATGTGAATTTGGTGAATCAAGTTGTGAAGTTGCACGACACAGCTACTCTAGAGGCGTTCACGATTCGTTTTCCTTTGGATTCAAATTATTCTCATGATATCGATAGATGGGTTGAATATGCTGCCAGAAAACAAGTGAAGAAGCTGGAGTTGGATTTCTGTATGAAATCAAGAGCATGTACTGTACTGTCTTATAGAAATTTCCTAGCTTCCCCGGCTGCCAGCAGGTTGTATTGGCTGAAGGATTTGTATCTGAGGGGGATAAATGTTTATGATGGTGTTATTGAGAGCTTATTCTCCAACTCTCCATTTATTGAACGTCTATCTGTGATTGATTCCCAGTTCCTTTTCATTGTCGTAGTTAATGATGCTCCAAATTTGAAATACTTGAAGTTAAGCCATTGCAACTTCCTGTCTCGCTTTCACATCTCTGCCCCAAATCTTAATATAATTAGGTTGCATTTATATAATTGCGCTACAAGAGTCAACATATCTGCTCCAATTCTCTCCCGCGTGTCTGTTACCTTCGACTTTACAATTAGTGCCTTCTCCTCTGAACCATCTTACAACAGACGTGAAATATTGAAATGTTTGCAGAATCTACTGGGTCAATTCTCCCATGTCAACAAGATACTTAGCTTGATTGTATCTCGTGATGTTAGTATTATGCACTCTACTACCCACTCTCTTTTTTTTTTTTGTATTGATTTTTTGAGCATATCGTATATAATCAGTTTAAGGTTAATTCATGTGTTTCTGTTTTCTATAAATTGGCTAATTAGGTCTGGTTGGTAATTTGGGAAATGATTGACATCTCCCATTTGCTTCCTGAATTGAGTAGCGTTGAGCATTTGAAATTTTCTATTAGAAAACCCTTTCTTTTGTGGCACTGCTACGTAAACGAACCACAGGCACGTAAATGGGTGCATGGTCACCTGTGGCCATGTGGCGTGGTCAAGAGAGCTCCTTTCTTGCGTAAATTATCAATCAGAGTTAGTGCTCTAACTTTTATTCAGAATTATTTTTTTGAATTGTTTTCTTGTTTAACTGAAATTACCGTTATATTTGGATATATGGGCATAAGCAAATTGTGATCTGACTATCTTTTTTGTATTTGTTGTTGTGATTCTCTTATCACTAATAACAATTAATTTGTGATAAAATCTATTTCACAAATGAATAATTACACCGTGAAAAACAAAACCAAAACTCTAAAAAACACACACGCTCTCTCACAACTCTCTCTGGAGTTCTCTCCTCTCTGGGATTCGGGATACAGGATACAAAATACAAATGGGGAGGGTTCTATTTATAAGCATACATAGTCGGTTACTGTACAAGTTCTACAACACTCTTACGTAAACCGACTTAATTACTAACTAACATACACTAATAACGGTAGCCTCTTTGGTGAACTTGGGTGGCAAGTTGGCAGCAAACTTTGAGCGTGCATGGCGGTTTGGACTTCCAACAATTCTCCCCTCCAGCCGCATTCAAAAGTGATGGTCACATGCCATCTATTCGATTATGTCTCTGCATAACTCTAGCTTTCTCAGTGACTACTTTTGTTAACATGTCTGCTGGATTCTCCTTTGTATGGATCTTCACTAGTCTCAGCGGTTGTTGATCCATCATCTCGCGTATCCAATGATAGCGAACATCAATATGCTTTGTCGGAATGGTACATTGAATTCTTGCTCAAGTCTGAAACACTTTGACTATCACAATGTACCTTGTACTCCTTTTGCTTCAAGCCTAGTTCTTGGAAACGCTTTAACCATAGCATTTCTTTTGCTCATACGCTATCGCAATGTACTCTGCTTCTTTTGTAGATAAAGCAACACACCAATCTTAGCCATGATCTGACTCCCCGCAAAGTATAAATAAAACACAGAGTAGACTTTCTTAGTCAAGGTCTCGGCCATATCTGAATCTGTATAGCCTTCCAATTTGGATCAACTCCCAGTACGACATATCTTGATGTACCCTTTAGGTATCGAGAATCCACTTGATTGCCTCGATGTTTCTTTCCGGATTAGAAATAAATCGGCTCATTGATCCTGCATGAGCAATATCGACCTAGTGCATACCATAGCATACATTAGACTCCAATTCTGAAGAATAAGGTATTGACTCCATCTCCTCGATCTCTTTCTGGATGAGGGCACATATTTTTGCTCGACTTGAAGTGATTTCCTAATGGAGCGGTTTGGCATTATCCATGTTGAATTTCTTTATCACCCGTTCAACATACTTACTACGAGATAGCCTGACCTTTTCTTCTTCCATCTCGGACTATTTGCATTCCCAATCTGTTGAGCTGGTCCTAAATCTTTCATATCAAATGACTTAGAGTTCCTTCTTGGTGACTAATCTTATTTGCATCTTTTCAACAATCAACATGTAGATCACATATAGTAGAAGTCAACAAAATTTCCATCCAAATCTCACGAAAATAAACACACTGATCTGCAGCAGTCCTCTTATAGCCTTGATTTACCATGAATGAATCAAACTTCTTATACCACTGTCTCGGTGCTTGTTTAAGACCATACAAGCTCTTCTTCAGCTTGCATATAAGGTTTTCTTTTCCTGAAACCTCAAACCCTTCTGGCTGCTCCATATAGATTTTTCATGTAGATCACCATGAAGAAATCTTTGTCTTTACATCCATTTGTTCAAGCTCTAAATCAAACTAGCTACCAATCCAAGAATGATACGAATTGAAGCCATCTTTACAACTTGTGAAAATATCTCGTCAAAGTTATTCCTTTCTTCTGAAGAAATCCTTTGACCACCAACCGAGTTTTGTGTTTCACCACTTTTACACTGCCGTCTTTCTTAAGCTTGAACACTCATTTATTCTTCGATGCCTTCTTTTCTTTGAAAGCTCGACAAACTTCGTGCGTGTTGTTTTCTTCAAAGATTCCATCTCATCTTTCATTGCTAGCAGCCATTTTCTTATCTTGATGAGATCTGACTTCGGAAACTCTCCTCCTCCCCTTGAGCGAGAATATACTCGATTCAGAATATCTAGTTGTGGAATCCTACCTCGTTCGATCTCCTATTTGGCTAGCCATAGGAGATGTACTACTCTACGGTGGAAGGTTGAGTCTCCACCTTTCGATTATCCTCTTCTTCTTCTCCTTGTTTTGCGGTACTTCTTCATGCACCTTTCATTATGCGTGGCGGGGTGTGCGGTACATTATCTGGAACTAAATCTTGGGCACTATCTTTTGAATCGAGAAGACATCATGGGCTTTTCAGTATGTCTTATTATGCAGTTTTCATGAAACACTACGTCTCTACTTCTAATAACCTTTTTCGTCTTTGGATCCCATAATCTATATCCAGTATTCTTCATCTCAGGTATCCTATAAAGATACATGGGGTAGTCCTTGCATCGAGCTTACATGCGAGCTCCTTGGATACATGTACAAAAGCTAAACAACCAAATACTCTTAAATGAGAGTAGGAGGGATGCTTACAAACCAAACTTTCTCAGAAATTCCAAAATTCAATGGGCCGATGGTGATCTGTTTATTAGATAACAAGCGACCGACGACTTCTCCCCAAAATGGCTTTGGCGGCCGCCATCGATCATACTTAACCACTTTCCATGATTGTCGGTTCATTCTCTGCTACTCCATTATGTTGTGGGGTTAGGTGGGACCGTCTTCTCATGTCGAATCCGGTAATGCTGCGGTAGGCATTGAACTCCCAAGTGTACTGCGCCATTAAGCGATTTGAGGCACGACTTCTTCGGTTTCCGTTCTACCATGGCATGAAACGTTGAAGTAATCCAATACTTGGTCGCGTCACGAGAAAATACACCCACACCTTAGAAGAATCATCGATGAAAGTCGAAAAATACATTTGCCACCTAATGATTCCACCTCCAGTGGGACCACAAACATCGAGTCGCAGTTGAGTAACTCGATTTCCTCGATAAAGAGGATGCGAGCGAGACTCTTTCTGCTTACCAAATAAACGATTGCAAGGATTGGCATAGCATCCTTGGAAGCGGTGATAAGCTTCTTCTTTGTCGGGGTTGCCAAACCTTTCTCACTCGTGTAGAGAGTCTGGTGCCATGAATTACGAGGCGCCTCTCTTTCGTGATATTGAGGCTGCGCATATCTTCACATGAGTTTTATACAGCGATCCACAAATATGTCCTCGAGGCGACAACTATGGCACCTTTCGTCATTTTCATGTGCCTTTGCTAAAATGGTTGTCGTAGCCTTCCTCGAAAGTATTCCAGAAAGTAGATTAAGTAGAAGATCGGAACATGGCGGACATCCTTTAAAGTAATTGTACACCTACACTTGTTTTGATTTGAACATCACCAATTCCATAATTTTCGCGAGCTGGTATTTCATTTTCCGCGATTCAAAGTCTCAAACTTTGTACATGTTGAAGAACTCTATATATGGGTGACATGGTAAGATCTTTGCTTTTGACTACCCATTCGACATCTTGACAAGAAATGTGAAGGCATGTTTCTTCTTGGGTGGAACAATATGCCACTCCGATGCTGATGACCAATGCTTACCATCATTCTTGGTGATTGGTGCTTGATTTTGCTCTTGTTGCGACTTTCTGCAGTTCTTTCTTAGATGTCCCTCTATTCCACAGTGGTAGCACTTGTAAGTTGTCTTCCTTCCATCTGTGGATCTGCCCCTGCTTTTGCTTCTGCCTTTCCACCTACTTTGAGTTCCACCTTGCTGTCTTCCTCTCCTTTCTGTGACGAGGGCATGTGACTGATCAACCCCTGCGTCCTTTCTCCTAGCCTCCTCGTTGAACAGGGCATCCTTAACCATTGACATAGTAAGTTTGCCATTGGGGGCTGAATTACCGAGGGAAACTACTAGTGTTTCCCAGCTGTCGGGAAGTGAGCTAAGTAGTAGTAGGGCCTGTTCTTCATCTCTAACTTCAAGTCCACCGGATAGTTGATTTACGGACTCTGAAACTTCATTTGGTGTGCTCATTCTGAAGTTCCAACGTAGTTTGGTCCTGACCAGCGCCATCAATAGGGCTTTATTAGAGCGGTTTGGCTGGTACATGTCCTCCAACTTCTTCGAGGGTATCGGCGTCTGTCTCTTGCTAACATGGTGGAAGACAACGTGATCGATCCATTGCCAATTTGACTAATCGTTTTCCTGTTCATTTTCTTCCACTCCTTCTTTGCGGGTCGGGTTTTTCCCTTCAACTCTGAGGATTAAATAGATCTTTCGACTAAGAATATCTTCCATCCGAGGTCTCATAGTGTATAGTTGGTGGCGGTAAAGCTTAATCATAGCTCAGGATGATGACTCTTGGTGACAATTCTACTTTCTGATGACTTGATCAAAAATCTTAAAGCTGGTTTAAGCGGAGTCTGGCGTTGTGTCCGGATCGGTAGAAATGATGGTTTTGACTCATAGGGTCAAAATCGAACTTAAAATGTTTGGGGCAGAATTGTAATTTATAAAACTTTTGGGCTCAAATTATAATTTCACAAACTATAGGGTCAATTATAATTTTCAAAAGTTCGGGGCCTATAAATATTAGAAATTATAGGGACCCATTGCAATTTCTGAAAATTTCAAACCGGTGCTAGCGTGGCGGATGGCGTGGCACCTGCGATATAGCGTGGCGTGGTTGATGACTCGTGACAAGTGTGTTGCGTGTGTGCTTGGCGTGTGAATGGCGATGGAGATGACTCAGCAAATCTGGCGATGTGGCTCTGATGTGTCTAATGGCGTGGCCAGTCGTAGCTTCGTCTTCACCTCCGTCTTATGCTTGATTGCGTAGCAAAATTTTCAGAATTTTATTTTGCCTTCCAAGCGCACTGAAGCTTCACGAGCTCATTACCACTTGTTGTGATTCTCGATCACTAATAACAATTAATTTGAGAGAAATAAAATCTATTTCACAAATGAATAATTATCACAGTGAAAAACAAAACCAAAACTCTAAAAACACACTCTCTCTCGGAGCTCTCTTACTCCTGGAGTTCCTCCTCTACGGGATTGAGATTAGGATACAAAATACAAATTGGGAGGGTTCTATTTATAAGCATACATAGTGATTCTTGTACAAGTTCTACAACACTCTTACGTAAACCGACTTAATTACCAACAACATCTGAATAACGGTAGCCTCTTTGGTGAACTTGGGTGGCAAGTTGGCTGACAAACTTTGAGCGTGCATGGCTTTGGACTTCCAACATTTGTTCATGGCGGTGTTCCACGTAGATTATAAGCCGCAAGAGACACATGGGCTAAGGTATTATCTATTATTACGTGGTGGTAATTAAAGAAGAAGATCTTTTCTTTATCATGTTATTGAGTTGATCATTTTGTTAATTTGTGATCGATTTTGTTGTGAAGTGGATGGATGAAGATATCCTTAAGAAAGTGAAGGCATTAGCAAATTTTAATGGGCACTATTCACATCAACACCTTAAGGTGGGTGGGTTGGTTAGTTTTACTAATGTGTAAGTGAAGTTGAGCTTGCCTTGTATTTAGTCGAGATTGCTCCATCACTTGAGAAAATAGTCATTGATGTCTGCGAACTAAATTGCTGTTGGATCTGCGAGGCGTTGAGAGGTATATAGATAATGAATATGGTAAATTTTGTGACGATGCGCGGTACTAAGAACCACAATGCATCCAGAGATAGATGTAGAAATTTTTCAAGTGAGCGTCGAAGCCAACCACAATCCTTGTTTTGGCTTCCCAAAACATTAAAAATGATTGTGGTAAGCATCTCGAACCGCTTAGAAGCCAGCGACTATTGTTGTTTCTTACTTTGTTAGGTTTCATTATAAATATTCAACTATTTATTGGATTGTGATTGTTTGTCTTCTTGGTGAAGGAATGCCATGCAGCGTTTTTAGCTATCATTGGCCTAGTCAAACCCTAACCAATAGACGGATAAATAATATTCATTATGTATAAGCCATCTTTCAGAAATATCACTTTGAGTTTTGACCATTCTTAGAGGAAAAATTCAAATGCACAACATAATAATTTAAGCTAGCTAGATGAGAAATTCAAATCTTGCATGTTGATGTTAGTAGCAGTGTGGAAAGAAAAAATTAAGCTAGATGAAATTTTGATTGAGCCATTGGAAAAATGTTACATGGCATAATTTAGAAAAACTCAAGTGAGTTTTAAGCCTTATAATTTATTTATTTTCTCGAGAGAAAATATTATTTATCTGTATTCATTAAAACTTATTATTTATTTTTGAGTGTTTAGATATTACACTCGAAATCGAATATAGTGACTATGATTATTACCCTTTAAAAGATGATAGAGGCGATTTTGATTAGTTTGAGCCTTTGAAGCCTTATAGGCTTGTCCAATTAAAATGACTTTGATGGACCGGTGCATTTATGACACTTTCGAATCCTTGATATGGCTGAAATGGATTGGATTAACATCGGACGCTTGGATCCGACCTTTGGCAATATGAACTCCTGGAGTTGAGTTAAGGGATCAACAAGTCTCGAGTTCACCCTTTAAACATCGCTATTTTATTTTTTGAGTAGTCGAGATATATCTAATTTCCATTTGATAAGATTTATTATAATTTTTAATTTCTATATGAATAAGAAATAGGCACTCACAAGTCATAACGTAGAATAAATAAATCAGCAAAATAAAAAAAAAAGTGACTTAGTAGAAAAAAAATTCAAAAAAGTAGTTGACACTACTACAAAAAACGCATTCAGCGACACTAATATAGCTATTAGTGTCGGTCACATTCAAAACCATCCCTAACATTATTTGTTGACGATTAGTCAAATCATCGCTAAATATTATCTGAAGATTATGACTTTTGTGGCGGTTTTACAACGAGTCATAAAAATGTATTTTGGGAAGAAAATAATAAAATAATAACACACATTTGGCAACAGTCATAAATGAAACCGTCACCACAAATGTTATGCTCTAACAAATAAAATTTATATTTTATTATTAAAAAATTCATATTTGGCAGCGGTTTCACATGAAACCATTGTCAAACGTGTAGTTTTAAAAACTTAATTAAAATTAAAAATTTTAATTTAAAAATAAATTTTATATTTTATTATTAAATAAATTTCATTGAAAAAATTAAATTTTTGGCGATGGTTTATTGGGAAAGTATAGTTTTAAATTAAATATTTTTTTTTATTTAAAAAATAAATTTTATTATTAAATAAAATTATTAAATAAGTTTATATTTGGCTATGGTTTTATACTTTTATGTGAAAGAGCAAAAAAGTAGTTTTAAATTAAATTATATTTTAAACTTTTAATTTTAGCAAATTTATGCGCAGAATGTTTATTTATTAAACTATGATATAATATTTTTAATTAATGAGTCAAGTGGGACAATGTAACCTATAAAATATTATGTGGATTGTTAATTATATTTTAATTATGGTTTTAATACCATTAAGTATTAAATTATGATTGGTTTTATAATGTAAAATAAAACCGCTGTTTGATAGAAACGATTATTTTTACCTATTTAATAGAAACTGATCATCTCTCTCGCTCTACACGCTTTTCTTTACGCTTCTTTTATCAAAAAGCAGGATTACAGAAGGGACAAAGGAGAGAAATCAAGTTTCTCCATATACAAAGATTTTTGGGTTATCTAGATCACCATGCCCATTCTTGTCATTACCTGCTTCCTTGATGAATTCAGAGTGTTTTTCAGTTTTTCTCCACAACATCAATTCTATTTGGTTTTGTTTTAAGCTTCTTTATATTGCTAATGATTTGGTATTTTTATGTTGAATTCAAGGATTGCTAGAGGATGTGTTTGGCAAAAGATAGGTGCACATGTCAACTTTGCAACTTTGCAGATAAGTATTAAAAGATAGGTGTTCCTTGTGGATGTATTTTGGTTTTTGTTTTTCCCATGAGAGCAAAAGTGAGGCTTCTTTCTTTTCTCGAAACTCTTATTTTTCATCTTCATTGTCAACGGACCAACTTATTTCAATTTTACTTTTGTTATTTAGATAAATATAACTCTGAGGTTTTGGTTACGCATAAATGACCAAGCTTTAAAATTGCATCAACACAACAATTCTTATCTCTTGTGCAGCATAAATTTGTCACTTGAACCACTAATTTTTGTCACTATGTTTACCTCTATGACAAAATCGATTGTCCTTGTCTTGACACAAAAGCGACGATAATTCTACTTTCGTGATAAAAACGAAATGCGTCATTGATACCACTATCTTTGTGACAAGCGTTATTCATCCTTGAATATTTGACATTCGTGACACAATTGTTCATCATAATAATGCATAAATTTTGTCACTAAAGCGACAATGTTTGTCGCGATTGCATTGGAAAGTCGGTCAAACTTCAACTTTCGTGACAATATAGTTTTCAATGACAACTTATACCATTGACACGGATTAATCTTGTGTCAAAAATATTATATCAGCGATATAATTCTTACGACAAACTATCGTTTGTCACTTTTATTTTGTGTGACATACGTACTTGTCACAATGTATTTGTGATAGTGCGTACAATTACCACAATATGTAACAGTGACAATATTTCTCGATACCTGATATATACGGTGACAATATTTCTCAATCTTGAAAGTATATATGACATTGGTAATGTTTATGACAATAACATTTAGTTACAAAAGTAATTGTCACGAGACAATATCGGTGTCGAATTTTAGATGGACACAAATAATCTGAATAATAGTTCAATAAGACAACGGCGCTTTATATTGTCATTGTAGTGTAGTACAATTGTTATTAGGGTGTCGATCCAATCTTTGTCACAAAATACTTGATATCAAGCTTCATATTGATGCAAATAATATCATTATACATTTAAGCGTTAATATCTGATGACAATGATTTACGTCAGTTCATTTATTCCCTCATTATTCCATTGTACACCTTTTTGTGGCAATTTCTATAAGTGCATAATTTGTCACGGTTCCTGACTTGCTGCATAAAATTCATCACAATCGATTCACTATTGTCATGCTTATTTTCAAACTAATTCGTTTGACAGTGTAAATTCAGCATGCATGTAAAGGTATGAGTTAATACTGCACACTGTACACTTAGTGAATAAGAAATGTGATTGTTTCCATTTCATCTTGCATAAAAATTACACAAGTTCAGGTCATATGACACTTACAAAAAGTGCTAATTTTACCAAAAGCATAATTTTTCATTGAAGCATATCAGTGGATGGATACGATTCAATGCAAAATTATCCTATATTTCCATTTTCCCCATCCTAAATCATTTACTCCAAGTGCCTTGTCAAAATATTTACTAACCATTTGCGGTTATAATCTACTACATAATACCTAATTAAAGAGTACGTTTCCAAAATAAACTTTTCAAAATAACATATCATTCACAATACCTACAAAGAGTAGGTTCCACGTCTAACCAAACACCAATTCAGTTTTTCCAAATCAACCTGCATACATTAAACACATCATATTATCATATATTTTTCACCTACTAATGTTTAGAGTGTTACTATGAGTAACCATAGTAATTGGTTGTTGTACTACTTTTCTTCAATAAACAAAGTAAATAATACACCATAATCACAATTTGCATAATAACTTTACCTTGGTTGGAAGTATCTCCATTTGCTGTGTCATTGTCACCTTTCATATCAGCCACCATCCTGTCAAATGAGTCAAATTGCCTCTCATGTAACTCTAGTAAAATTTTACTTTCTTTTCCATTTCAGCAAGCCTAACTTCCAACTTTGATTTTTCTTCAGCGATTCAAAATAAGTAAGCGTTGTTTTCCTTCTCTCTCCTTTTGTATTCCTCAAGTTCCTTTCTCAATCCTGCAAATTCTAGGCTTGCTTGCAATTTGTTAGGTTTAGGAATTACACCTATCCCTCGGAAAGTTGCAGATTTAGCGGTAGGACCTCGAGAATATTTCATCAACGGTTAGTGAAGTTGGTATCGCAACTCTACAAGTCGCTCATACAAAATTTTAGAACATATCACTTGTTACCAATTAGCTATATTCATCAATTGATTTATACATCTACACAATACAAAGCGTTAATTGTCTTACATATATTTGTTTTGATCCTTCATCAACCCATTTGTTTTCTCTTACTATAATGAGTATCATAAAATAGTTGAATTTTATCAACTTAGTTCCATTTTCTGCTACTTCTGTATACATATGGAAAATAATGTTTAAATATAAATTTACTATGTATACATATATACTTAATATGCTATGGACTACCAATACCAAGTGTAAATATGCATTAAGCAATGAGAGGCAATCTTATATTTTCACACCTCTTTTTCTTCATAAATCATTGACGACCGACTTAGTTCCAACAGCATGATTAATTCGCTAGCTTCCTGTTGGTCTTGTTTATAATGCTTCGTTTCGTCATGTTAAGAAACACACCAAAACTAATATGATTGGAATTATCTTAAATATCATCCATACAACAAGAAATATAAATAATAATATTTTGTATCGGAGGTGCCATGTAAAGAAGCAAGTCCAACGTCTAACAAAAGATGAAGGCATTGTTGTGACCACTTATGAAGGAATGCACTCACATCAATTGACAAGCCCTTTGACAATTTTGAACATATCTTGTCTCATATGCAAACTTACACTCCCTTTTGATCACACACACACATATATATAAATATGTAGCAAACTAAAAGTGTATGTTGTATATGTACTACGATCAATGTTGGTGGCATGCATGCATGCATAAGAGATTTCTCTTGCTAGCTAAGTGTTAGTATTAATATTCTTACATGCAGAAGAATATTCTTTAATTTAGTGAAACATGTATTTTTTGTTGTGTTCTTAATTAGAGGATTAACAAAGTTTGTTAAATGTATTATTTTTGCCTCATCCTTTATCTATATGAACTATACTCTTGCTTGTACACAAACAACATATATATATATATATATATACACGCATGAACTCCCAAGTACATGCATGTGACTGTTTTTATAAATTGGGTTATAGCTCACACATAGAATTAACTCCTCAATGTTCCTATGCTCTGAGATTATCACCAGTATAACATGATGAGCCCAACAAAACTAATTAAATGGTTTGAGATTTTCTTAATTATATTAATTTGTTTTCCTAAAAAAAGTTGCATTCTATAATTTCCATCTTTGCTATTACTCTTTTATGCGTGTATACATACCTACATACATATATATATATATATATATATATACATATTTTAATATATTTATGCATATACATATATAGATCAACATTAAGCAGTATACTAATTAGGGAAAAAAAGCAAAAGAAAAATTTCCCTTTAAGATATTTTCTTGCTGTAGGTTAATGCTGCGGTGGAAATGCACGAGGCTTTTATATCATATAAATAATAATAAATGAAAAAAGAAAAAAAAGTAAAGAGTAACTCAACATCGGCTTGGAAGGCAAATACTTTTTAATAAATATTATTGAGGGTTTAATAAAATACTTATTTGGATCCCTCAAATCAAGGAGAAACAAAAAATAAAAGAAACATATAATCTAACAAATATTCCCAGGACCAATGCAAAAATCAACAAAAAGATTTCAAAACACGGAATTTCTGAGTTGATATGATTGACAAAGATCATCCACTCTTCCTCTGTTATATGATGGGTTTGATTGCAGCTATATCCTCTTCCTTATGAGCCTTCTTCACCTTCTCATACAACTGTACCTCCATGTTCGAAACTTCTCCTCATTTGTGCATCTAGTGCACTCATGGTGACCACATCTTCATTAAATTCAAAAGACTCCTACAATAAATTGTAAGTATGATAATACTTATCATAATACCTTCAAATTAAGCATCAAAAGAAATATGACAATACCTTTAAGAAGTCTATCATTTGTTTCTCACTTCCACACTTACAGCAGTCCAATTCTTTATATGGGTGGTGCGTGGCACATCTTCACACCAATCTGGTTACAAACTCGTGGAATAATTTCCTACAAAGCATCATATGGGGGATGTAACAACCATTTTCCCCTTGGCGTTTTTCTTTGCTAATGAAATACCTCTTGTTGTTCCACATTTTTGTACCACCATTGGTTGGTATTTCTACATTATACAATATGAAAAATAAACTCCATTTAAAATTAACTAGTAAATGCGTGTATGGTTCCATTATTAGTCAACTGCAAAGTACAATTTCTAAGGTACTAGTACCTACATTTTCCATCTCAGTGCCTCCACCATCATTCTCTGCTTCTTCTACATGTCCACCTGTGTACATTTGCTTGTGCTATTTATAAGTATACAGCCAAAACAATATCACTTTCATTCACCATTAAGAAATCCTTACCTTGGTTATTCATTATTTGATGCTCGTTAGGAGCATTCTCAATTGGATGAATCTGTTGTGATTCCTCAGTAGGGAACTCAGCAGTTGATGCACCATCTTCCACTGTTTTCGTGTTTCCAAATAGCCTAACACATGCCCTTTTCCTAGGGAGGTCCAGTGGGCAATACACTTTCCCTTGTACTTTTCCCTTTACGTAAATATGGATACTATATTTTTAAATAGCTGGATACTTCAATTAGTGTATAAATCAATAAGAACAAAATTATCACATATAAATCCCATCTCGATTAACAAAATGAACAAGTAATTAATAATCAAACATGAGCCACCTTTAATCGATGCCACAATGCCTTTGTAATATTCTCTATTGTTTCACATATATTAAGTCTTTATAGCAAAGTCTAGATTTAGGATACTAATTAAATTGTTTATTAATCGAGACAAATATTAGATCTGAAATTTAGAATAAGACAATAAATGGGACATAGAAATGCATGAAAGCCCATCCAACTTCAAAGATGTTAATTATAGGAGTGTTGTCACTCAAAACTATACATTTACATAATTGTGCTTGTATACTTTGTGTATCATTTTATTCTATTTTAACAATAATTTTTAAATACATTAGCTAACCTTAGGGCTAAAGTAGGGTGAGAGTTACTCCTTGGCTAAACTTCAAAGACAAACTATAATAGCATTTTCCCCAAATATTAAATTTTTAAGATGGATCCTACAATTTCTTATTGATGATTTCTTTGATTTTTACTCTCTTTTAATCTATAACGGTTTACCAAGAAAATTTGGGGAAAAATTAAAAAAATAAAAGGAAGAAGAAGAAGAAAGTCTAAGAAATCTGAATTTCTTCAAGGATTCTTGAAGTTAGAGCATACCATTGAAAGTTCTGTGTGGTCTCAAAAAGCCAAACAAAATGAGTGAAAGGCTAGAGTTTTGGAAAGTACTAAGGCTGTGGCAACATAATGGGGTAAAAGCCAAACATATTGAATTGGACATAATGGACTAAAACCCCAAACACAAAGATACAAAATGCCCAAACATAATGAATTGAAACTTGAGCAGGAGGGACCCCAAATTCTATACTTTCTGTAAGGGCAACATCAGGTGGCCTCTCCCGATCTATATCCATATAAATTTGATGCAATCTCAATAGAAAATGAAGAAGAGCAGCTAAGTAATTCAATTTTTAGAGACCTTCACAACTTATTTTTCCTATATATATAGTCAAATTTATAAATATAAAAGTGGAAGCTTGAAACTTGAAGATATCATTTTATAGGAGCTACATTACATTTGTCCCTTTTCTCATGCATGATTGAATCATGTATTACATTATCAGATATGATGAATGTATGAGGAGGATATTTGGCATGAGACTACTAGGAAGGTAAATTTGGGTTTAGGCCTATTAATTTCAGTCATTACCAACAAATAAATACTAATAGTAAGTAAAAACTACTACCATTTTTACATACAACACACTTTGGGGCACTCTAATGTATTCCATCTTAGTTGAATTTTTCTTTGAGAAGCTATAATTTCAAGAGATTGATTTACGCGTGTGGTGACAAAATGAATGGAGTAACCACAAAAACCAATATCTTTGGAACAATTTAAAAATAATAATAATAGTTGGATAATTATCTCTCTCTCTATATATATATATATCTCAATGTATTAGTCTTCATGGCCTTTGTACTCTTCCACTTTATTTTGTTTTTCTTCTGTGATGACTTGGAAGAAAGTTTTTCTACTTCATTATTGAACTTGTCACTACCACTCTTAGATGTTTTTGATATGTCTAGATGGCTAATTTCATTATAAAGTTTTTGTTGAATATTTCAAGCAGATGAAGTAAGTAATTAGACTACCTACACCTTGAGAATAATTTCATACTAGAGCTACGTTCATTAACTTGAAAAATTTTTAAAAAGAAAAAAAATAATAAAAATGAAAGCTATACAAATTTGGGTTTAAGTTTTTGTTAATAATTTATATCTCTTTGAACCTCAAATTAGTCAAGGTTATTGTGAATTAACTTAACAAATTAATTAATTAAAAGAAATGAAGCGGTTGAAAAATGTCACGATTGATGACATATCTTTTGGACCACGAGTTCTTGAATACTTAACTTGTCTTTAATCCGTTTTAATAGTATTTTGCACTCATTTTGAAAGCTTCACTACACTATGTTTTAACACTATATTTTCAACATATCGAATATATAACTATATATACGATGAAGTACCAGACTTGATTTTGGAGGTGAGATCTACCATGCTTGGAAGGCTTCGTCTTAAGGCCGCATTGTCTTGAGATGCTTTTGCTGCTTCCGGACATTTATCCATGTCGTACCATCTTTCTCCATATATTCACACCACAACATTAGAAAATAATTACCATTTGTGTTGTATTTTCCCATTAAATGTATTAGGAAAAATTATTGTGTCAAAAAGTCAAACCTGCTGTACGTTTCATAGCTTTTCTTGGTGACACTCTAGTGGGCAGTAATCCTCTGCGTACGTCAAGCTTCTTTTGGCTTTGGAGTCATGGGGACTCAGTAACACCTACAAAGGATACAACATTCATATTCTGCTTAAAGAGTGCATATTAGCATACAAAAGATGCAATTTATAGTACTAGTCAAATCATATAAACAGCCTTTCCAATTGGAATTAATAAACACTTCATGGTACAAAAATAAAAAACATAGTCAATTAATTGTAATGAGGCGATTACCTAGCTGATTTTCCCATACATATTACAAATATAATAATAATAATAATAATAATAATAATAATAATAATAATAATAATAATAATAATAATAATAATAATAATAATAATAATAATATACACATACATATGTTATTCATTACCACCACCATCATGGCATCGATCATTTTAGGTGTTCAAAGTACATGAAGAATCAAGTAAATGTACAGAATTATATTCATTTGCATGAATATATATGATCCATGTCGGTCGGGTAAGAGGCTGAATAAAATCATCAAGTGTAGCATCACAATCAAAATCATTGAGTTTGAATCTTGTTGAAATGCCTCAGTTCTGCATCTCCATATCTTTGTATAACTTGTGCATCATAAATATGGCGTGGCTGTACCCTTTCAACAACTCTCCAATTTCTTCCCGACTTTGTATGGGCATATAAATAACTTCCTCGCTTGATTTGCAGAATATAAGGATCATCCTTATACCAGTCCTTGACACATTAACACTCAAGAACTCATATTCATCATATGAGTTAGACTTATGACCAATGTCCCACCAATCACACTTGAAGATGAAGACTTTATTTTGATCTAAATAGGACAACTCAATTACATCACTAAGAACACCAAAGAAATATATTTCAGCCTCATTGTGCTCTCCTTTCACAACAACTCCTTTGTTGAGAGTTCTTTTATTTGTGTAGCGTGTTTTACCGTGAAACCTATGCCCATTAACAATGCAACGGGATATCTAAAACTCTTCTATGGGGTCCACTTAGCTAGATGTTTTAAGTCAAGACTACAATTAACATTCCCATCGACTCCATTTGAATAAGCTGCACACAATTGCTGTGGATTAATTACATTATTAACATAGTATATTAAGATTAATAATTACTAGAGCACAATCGCCCGTTTTAGAAACCATGTAAGGAACTCTAATTGCTGTTTATGATAAATATTTTGAGCATTCTCTCTTTCAAGAAGTTCCTTATGTTCACTACACAATTTGCAAATGGCATAAGTTAAGTATATGAATAAAACATAAGATATATAATATGGAATTCCATGTAGTATAACTATATTT
Organism: Rhamnella rubrinervis; assembly: GCA_007844105.2. Classification (NCBI taxonomy): domain Eukaryota; kingdom Viridiplantae; phylum Streptophyta; class Magnoliopsida; order Rosales; family Rhamnaceae; genus Rhamnella; species Rhamnella rubrinervis. Next base: position 319,964 of record CM017585.2, read on the forward strand.
ACTCGATAAATGCAACATATAATTGGCAGAATATGACTTCTGTATATATGGGAGAACTTTCGCACAATTATTCAATACATACCACCTTAATCTTGCCCATTCAGATATTCAGTTCTTCTACATTGATCCTCTAATCCATGAGTTTTGGGTGAAAACTGATAAATCACTAAAAGTTTCACGCCATCAGCATCCAATCCTTTCGGTCATTAAAGATAGTCTCCATCTCATTGAAATACATGGACCAAAATGTCAAACATTCTTTATCAATGTATCCCTCAGCAATTGATCATACGGGCGAGAGCCTTATTACGAACATAACCCTTTAGATTGTGCATGCACCTACAAGTTGAACATAACATTATTGGCGACTTGAAACAAAGTGAACAAGGATTTTAATTAACATATAAATATATGTGTTGGAGCTATTACCTTTCAAATGGATACATCCAGCGATATTGGCAAGGACCGGCAATCTTGGCCTCACGTGGAAGATGAACTAATAAATGCACCATTACATCAAAAAGGCGGAGGAAATATTGTCTCTAGCTTAGAAAAATTACAGCAATGCTTTTTCTAGTTGCTCAAGGCATTCACCTTCAAAGTTTTGGAACTCAACTCTCTAAAAAAGCATAGATCAATCAATGCTTTACATACATCTTTCGTAAAGTTCCACGCAAACCTATTGGTAACAATCTTTCAATGAGGATATGACAATCATGACTCTTTAGTCCAACAATTTTATAGTCCTTTAAATTCACACATTTAGAAATATTAGATGCATATCAATAAGGTAGCTTCACTGAAGTTAAAAGTCACACAATATCTTTTCTCTTCATTATTAAGCATATAACATGCGGAGGGTAAATAAATTGCACCATCCTTCCGTATTGGGTGTAGGTCATGCATAATGCCCATATCCTCCAAGTCAAGGCGAGATTTGAATGTGTCTTTTGTTTTGCCTTCAATGTTCATAATAGTTCAACAACACTATCACAAACATTTTTCTCAATGTGCATAACATCAAGATTATGAATTCTTAAATCTTTCCAATATGGCAACTCAAAAAATACTTTTTGGTCCAATTTAACAAGCATGAAGAGCGCTTCCTCTTCTTGGACCCATCAAGTGTCTTCCCAAAGATAGGTTCGTGAAACCATTGAGTTGGTCAATAATATCTTTTCGGACATTAGCCGGGGTAATTTATGCTCCTAGCACCAAATCGTTTATTATTACAATTGTGGTCTATAGGTAGAACCGGCGATGTCTATATAACAAATCTTCCTCCCATATTTCAGCGAATGGAAAGATGCATCTTCATTACATACGGGACAAGCTAATTTACCTTTTGTACACCATCGAAAGATTGCCATATGCTGGAAAATCATTAATGGTCCAAAAAGCGCCTTCGCATTTGGAAGAGATTGTCCATTGATGCATCAAATGTTTGAATGCCATTATCCCATAATTCCTTTAAGTCATCTATCAATGGCTGAAGATATATATCAATGTTATTACACAGGGCTTTAGGACACAGGATCAACAAAAGTCAACAAAAGGAAAGGATCTTTCATACATCTCCATGGTGGTAAGTTGTAAGGGACTACAAATACGGCCATATGCTATAAGAGCTACTCATGTTATTAAGCGGATTAAAGCCATCACTTGCTAATCTCAACCTCACGTTCGTGGATCCTACCAAACAAAGGATATTGTTGGTGAATTCCTTCAATGTTACGAGTCAGTTGGATGTTTTAAAATTCCATCTTTGACACGCATATCGTATGCCACCTCATATCCGATCAGGTTTTAGATGAAATAAACAGCCTTTGCAACCTAGGTGTTAAAGGGAAATAATGCAAAACCTTCTCGCAACTTTTTTATTTTCTTCACAAGCTTTGTACCTAGGTGATTTCTTGTGGACAAGTATCTACATCTACCAAATCATTTGAACAAGACACAATCATTCTTGCATGCATCTATCTTCTCATACTTGAGTCCTAAATCACAATTACTTGCTTAGCTTTGTAATAATTTGGAGGACGGATGCATCAGCAGGAGTATATGTTGAAGCAACTCAGTAACATTGTGAAGGATTTATTAGTCCATTTATTCTTTATCTTCAAATGCAGCAACTTGACAATGAATGACGGTTGAGATATCTTACATCCGAGTGCAGGATGTTGTGTTGCATCTCTAAACAATCTTGCAAATGTATTTGATTCAGGGGACATCACTTGCAGAAGAATAAGATGTAGATGCATTTGCCCGATGTTGAAAAATTTCATGATTATTCAAATCTTCCAACATATCCCAGTTCCGTCTCCAGCAGCATCTATATCCTCCTCGATATTGTCATGAATGTCTTCAATGAATGGAGCATTATCATCGGGGTATTCGACATCTCTCCATGATATATCCATGGTTAGTATGACCTTACAATGCCATGTATGATCAAGTGATCCCGAACTTGGTCGGTGTAAGCCAAGAAACATTATTGCACTTGTAACATGGGCAGCGAATTGTATTTGTATTGCCCATGTGACCAATGGCAAACTTTAAAATTCATTGACACCATTAGCATATCTAGGGTGTAGCGATTAGGAAGATGCATCCAACTTTTGTCCATCTCTAAGGTGAATTTTCACATAGCATAAAAGAATAATGTATAATAATTAAAAGTGAAAAATAAATGAATATGCTACCTAAAAATATCAAAGTATTAAAGTTAATTTTTTCCTATAACCTTAGATAAAAATGCATTTCAAGACAAATGCACTTGTTACAAAATAGATTAAAAGGTGTGTCCTAAACATTAAACATCTATGCGAAGCATCAAGAATGTCAAAGAACATTATGTATGCATGAAATTCTTCTAAATGTAACTTTTGTAAAACATATATATATTATGTGTAGACAATTTCAATCTATAAGCGTAAATGTATGCGACCATTTTTAGATGTAATTAAAAAAGCGGTTTCAATGGAAAATGGCTCCTACATACTTTTTGATTTCATATTTCATGCAAAATTCAACAAATTTTGACATTATTAAGTGAATTTACATTGTCATTTTGTATTTTGTAGCTTAAACATCAATAAAACCTAAACAGAAACCAAAATATACTAATTACTTTATGGAACATATATGATGACAACAAATTGTGAATGCATATTTACAAAGCCACTGAAAAAGTTAAAATCCCACCAGAACCAATACGAATTTAGTATTAAACATGTAATCAAGCTACTTTCAATAAATAGATATCACAAGATGAATGTTTCCAAGCAATAAATTAACCTCATTAGAGTTAATATTGCAAATAGGTTAACCAATTGAAAACAAGCACACAGCTAGAAGAGACTAATATATATATATATATATATATATAAAGCTTTCATTCACAGTGAACAATGAAAGATATCAAGTCCCAAACAAATAAATATAATATGTACCTATTATAAAGAGAGAAGCCTTAGACCTTAAGCAAGAGCGGTGTGAAGAATGCTGGAGGAAGATGCTGATTATCGGTTGATGTTGAAAGTGAACAACACACGGAGGAAAATAATCAAACAAAAATGTTATATATATATATATAGATATATAAAAATATGCGTTAAGTAAGAATGCATATGTGTTTGTGTGTGTGTGTATATATATATATATATTTATATCTGTACTATACAAATTAAAATTAAAGTGAACTATATTCCCTTTGATAATGATGGCTAAATTATAACCCCAAAGTTGTTAATTTCTTAATTTGCCAAAAAATAAAATAAAAACATCATCCACCTCTTTAAATTAATTAATTCACTCTAATTTCTATTTAATATAATTTGTCATTCATATATCACATATAATATATCATTTAAAAAATGAATATTATTTGCAATGACATATAATTATTATTTGGAAAAAATATTAATATAATAAAGAAGGTTTGGATGGTGATATATATCTATCGTAGAAATCTTTAAAATAAAATGGCAAACATCTTAATATAAGATCAACAAAGACACATTTGCATATGAGAAAAGGTCTAGTCGTAGATGCTCAAAATCTTCTCTCAAATCGATTGAAGTCATAATCTAACACCTAATGGTAATGACATGTTGAAACATATATAATGTCGAATTAATGATTAAAAGCTTTAGAAAAAATAAATTAAGCCATAAAATCACTACATTATATGTATCGCATGCTTTTCACCTTAAACCAATAGGTCCCTATCTTGTAATATCCATACGCATATATAGATATATATATATATATATGTGTGTGTGTGTGTGTGTGTGTGTGTGAGACTTAAGTCGTTGATAGTTGCGTGAATCTACGTTACGTGCCTCCACTTATATTCTATCTCTCTCTCCCTACGTGACCCTACGTCCCGGGTTTGTAATCAAAAAATGTTCAATTCAATCTCCAATGGTTTAGTTTCTCTGTACCCAAAAAGTGATTCAACTTGGCATAGTTTGTTGTACTAAGATTTGCTCCTACATATCCCCACCAGCTTATATACACATGGAAATAAGGGTAGAGGAATATGATAATTCAAACAAGCTGGGTGTTGGTTTCACGAGGCTTTGTGATTATTTTGTCCTTTTTCATACAATTAAGATTATTAGGAAATGTAAAAATTATTACGGAGATACTAGCAATGGGGTCTATTGTTCGAGGTGTTAGACAATGTTAGGGAAGCTGAAACATCAGAAAAATCATTTATATATATTCATTCTTGTTTCCTAAACCTAAGAAGGAATTTGAAAGCAAATTGCCTCATGCAAATCAAGTGTGTTCCTCGGCTGTCTTGAGTTCTCGAGAACTTCAAACAATTGAAACAACATTCTCATAAGTGAAGTATATCCAATAAATCTAACCTAATATATGTGTTATACTTAGAAATTAAAGTTATCCATCAAGCTCGGAATATATAAGAAAACAAAATGAAGTTTAGAGTAAAACTTATGAAGTCACATCTTATATTGGTTACCATATGCTTTCGTTGTACTGTCATAATCCATAGCTTATGAATGCAATTGAAAAGAACGTTAATAAACTCATCTGCCTATAAATTTCCTAAAAGAAATTGCATAGCATTCATATAGTACCTTGAGAAGCCACAAACTCTCGATTATGGCTGGCGATGCGATGTTAGTGCAAACCACAAAAGAAAAATACATCCTTAAACCCCCAAGTATGCATGTTATCTAGAAAGGAAAGCAATAAAATGAAGAATAGGAGGGTTGGGTAAGAATTTACGATTGGCAGGGTGATGGTAGATTGAATCTGATAGAGAGATAGAGCTCATGAGGACGAGAAGACTACTGGTGAGGAAGAGTAGGAAACACTTGAGTGAAATTTGGGGGTTAGTGAAATTTGGGTTAAAATTTCCAAAGCAAAGCAGCGTCGTTTAGGCGTTAAGGAATATAAAATTCTTTTTCCCTATTTTCATTTATTTTTCTTAAATAATAATCCAATTAGCGATACTTGATTGTCAAATACTCATTGTCACGAACAATTTCGACATGTTTGACTAGGAAGTTTAATTGCTTTAGTGATAATTTTAGAAATTTTATCACAAATTAGGTGAAAAATTACGTGGAAAAAATTCCCACCAAAAAGTTAATCTTTTTTGTGACAAATTGATGTGATAAATATCAATTTGACACTATTGTATCGATCTCATTAAATATCAGTGTCCTACATCAAATTTTGACACTAAATGTATACTATTTGTGACAAATCGTATTTTGACACAAGGAATGTTGTCACAATAGGTGAAATTTCTTGTAGTGCATTAGAAAGCAAATGCTCGCAGTGATTACATAACGGGTGAAATTGTTCACCAATATTCAATGACTACTAAATGTCATCAGGAAGCTGAGCACACATTCACTTCCTATATATACTCTAAAGGGTACTCAATTTAGGTATGCACAATTTCTGGCCTTACAATTTACTTCTTACTACTCTTCAAATTCTTATTACTGACTTGAGCATTGACCCTCTTTTTTTATTTTCAGGTTCCCAAATTATGTACCAGAATTACACGTTAAGCTGAATGTAAGGCCTTGTCTTATTTTTGGTTAAAACCACATCAAAAAACTCTAGAGAATTACTCTTCTAGGTTACATAACTCATGATATATGAGCTACAATAGGTATAAATTGATCAATTCAAGCCGGACCAATAAAAATAAAAAAGAAAAATAAGGAATGATATATGCTTTTACCTTTTTGCTCATGAATGTAGCTCAGCTACATAACCCAAAAGTGTATTTATGAAAAACTCTATATTACAATATATTATATATATTATAACTAGTCAATTATTTAGTCCGGAACTGTACTAAATCTAAGACAAGACTAATATTTATGCAATACCGGACCAATTCAGTTCAGATATGAACAATAATCATGTCTAGTCCTGCACACAAAACATGTAAAATTTATTGCAATATTGTTAAAATAATAATGATTTAATTATTTACCTTATTTGTAAATGGGGAACTAAATTAGGCCCATGACAAGTGGCTATAAATTTCAAGCTAGGTTGGTTGCGTCAAACCCATGTAGCAATAAATTATGGTCAATAAATCAGAGACATTATAGACAAATTTTTCATAGAAACCTATCTAATAAGACAGTGGTCCTAGTCAATTTTCTGTACTAAATATGCAGCATCAATTATTCAGAATTGCCTTTTCCAAACACTAATAATGAATATGAACTGGTAGCAGGCATTTGGTTTTCATTTTCTTCAATGCACTCATTAAATTATTTTGTAATTTATCTACTCAAAGGCGACTCTTTAGTATCTAATATTAAGTACCTTTTACTTCCACACCCACCCTTACAGCAATGGGAAATTGTTAGACCCATCTTGTACACATATATAGCCAAATACGATTTTCCAATATGAATATGCGGCCAAATTGTTATACTCATCTTGCACTCACATATAGCAAAAAAAAAATTGCTGTGGTTAATTTTCTGGACATGGTTATGGAGCGATATATCTACGTACACTAAATTCACCAAAAAGAAAAAAGATATCTGCGTACTTTAATAGTTCCTCGAGTCTAATAATAATTAGCAGGTATTAACGTAATCTCAGGATTTCAAGTTTAATTAGCTTATGGGTAGCAAGCATTTGGTTTACATTTTCTTTAATGCACTCATTAAATTGATGCTGTAATTATCTACTCAAAGGTGACTCTCACTACAAGAAATTTCACCTATTGTGACAACATTCCTTGTGTCAAAATACGATTTGTCACAAATAGTATACATTTAGTGTCAAAATTTGATGTAGGACACTGATATTTAATGAGATCGATACAATAGTGTCAAATTGATATTTATCACATCAATTTGTCACAAAAAAAATTAACTTTTTGGCGGGAATTTTTTGTGCGTAATTTTGCACCCAATTTGTGATAAAATTTCTAAAATTATCACTAAAGCAATTAAACTTCCTAGTCAAACATGTCGTAAATTGTTCGTGACAATGAGTATTTGACACCGTTATCGCTTATTTGCATTATTATTTAAGAAAAATAAATGAAAATAGGGAAAAAGAATTTTATATTCCTTAGCGCCTAAGCGGCGTCGTTTTGCTTTGGAAATTTTAACCCAATTTCCGACCCCCAATTTCACTAAGTGTTTCCTACTCTTCCTCACTACAGTCTTCTGTCCCCATGAACTCTATCTCTCTCTACTGTATTCAATCTACCATCACCCTGTCAATCGCCGGTAAATTCTTACTCCAACCCTCCTATTCTTCATTTTTATTGCTTTCCCTTTCTAGATAACATGCATGCTTTGGGGGTTTAAGGATGTATTTTTCTTTTTAGGGTTTGCACCAACACGCAGGCCAGCCATAGCGAGAGTTTGTGGCTTCTCAAGGTACTATATGAATGCTATGCAATTTCTTTTAGGAAATTTATAGGCAGATGAGTTTATTCTTTCTTTTCAATTGCATTCATAAGCTATGGATTATGACAGTGAGTACAACGAGCATATGGTAACAATATAAGATGTGACTTCATAAGTTTTACTCTAAACTTCATTTTGTTTTCTTATATATTCGAGCTTGATGGATAACTTTAATTTCCTCTAAGTATAACACATATATTAGGTTAGATTTATTGGATATACTTCACTTGCAAGAATGTTGTTTCAATTGTTTGAAGTTCTGCAGAACGAAGCGATTCGAGGAACACACTTGATTTGCATGAGGCAATTTGCTTTCAAATTCCTTCTTAGATTTAGGAAAGCAGTAATGAATATATATAAATGATTTTCTGATGTTTCAGCTTCCCTAACATTGTCTAACACCTCGGAACAATAGACCCCATTGCTAGTATCTCGAATAATTCTTACATTTCCTAATAATCTTAATTCTGAGAGAAAAAGGACAAAATAATCACAAAATCAGGAGCAACCAGCACCCAGTTTGTTTGAATTATCATATTCCTCTACCTTTATTTCCATGTGTATATAAGCGTGGTGGGGATATGTAGGAGCAAATCTTAGTACAACAAACTATGCCAAGTTGAATCACTTGCAGAGAAACTAAACCATTGGAGATTGAATTGAATGTTTTTGGATTACAAACCACGAGGCGAGAGGGTCAGGAGGGGAGAGATAGAATATAAGTGGAGGCCGAGCAGAGATTCACGCAACTATCAGCGACTTAAGTCTCACACACACACACACATATATATATATATATATCTATATATCGTGTATGGATATTACAAGATAGGGACCTATTGGTTTAAGGTGAAAAAGCATGCATATACATATCGTGTAGTGATTTTATGGCGTTTAATTTATTTTTTCTAAAGCTTTTAATCATTAATTGACATTATATATGTTTGAACATGTCATTACCATTAGGTGTTAGATTATGACTTCAATCGATTTGAGAGAAGCTTTTAGAGCATCTGACTAGACCTTCTCTCATATGCAAATGTGTCTTTGTTGATCTTATATTAAGATGTTTGCCATTTTATTTTAAAGATTTCTACATATAGATATATATCACCATCAAACCTTCTTTATTATATTAATATTTTTTCCAAATAATAATTATATGTCATTGCAAATAATATTCATTTTTTAAATGATATATTATATGTGATATATGAATGACAAATTATATTAAATAGAAATTAGAGTGAATTAATTAATTTAAAGAGGTGGATGATGTTTTATTTTATTTTTGGCAAATTAAGAAATTAACAACTTTGGGGTTATAATTTAGCCATCATTATCAAAGGGAATAGAGTTCACTTTAATTTTAATTTGTATAGTACAGATATAAATATATATATATATACACACACACATATGCATTCTTACTTAGCGGCATATTTTTATATATCTATATATATATATACATAACATTTTTGTTTGATTATTTTCCCTCAGGTGTTGTTCACTTTCAACATCAACGGATAAGCTGAGCATCTTCTCTGTAGATTCTTCACCTTGCTCTTGCTTAAGGTCTAAGGCTTCTCTTTTTCGATAATAGGTACATATTATATTTATTTGTTTGGGACTTGATGTCTTTCATTGTTCCTTTGTGAATGAAAGCTTTATATATATATATATATATATTAGTCTCTTCTAGCTGTGTGCTTGTTTTCAATTGGTTAACCTATTTGCAATATTAACTCTAATGAGGTTAATTTATTGCTTGGAAACATTCATCTTGTGATATCTATTTATTGAAAGTAGCTTGATTACATGTTTAATACTAAATTAGTATTGGTTACGGTGGGATTTTAACTTTTTCAGGCTTTGTAAATATGCATTCACAATTTCATCATATATGTTCCATAAAGTAATTAGTATATTTTTGGTTTCTGTTTAGGTTTTATTGATGTTTTAGCTACAAAATACAAAATGACAATGTAAATTCACTTAATAATGTCAAAATTTGTTGAATTTTGCATGAAATATGAAATCAAAAAGTATGTAGGAGCCATTTTCCATTGAAACCGTTTCTTTTTTAATTACATCTAAAAATGAATTGATACATTTCGCTATAGATTGAAATTGTCTACACATAATATATATATGTTTTACAAAAGTTACATTTAGAAGAATTTCATGCATACATAATGTTCTTTGACATTCTTGATGCTTATATGTTTAATGTTTAGGGACACACCTTTTAATGTTTTGTAACATTGCATTTGTCTTGAAATGCATTTTTATCTAAGGTTATAGGAAAAAAATTAACTTTAATACTTTGATATTTTTAGGTAGCATATTCATTTATTTTTCACTTTTAATTATTATACATTATTCTTTTATGCTATGTGAAAATTCACCTTAGAGATGGACAAAAGTTGGATGCATCTTCCTAATACACACACCTAGATATGCTAATGGTGTCAATGAATTCTTAAAGTTTGCCATTGGTCATATGGGCAATACAAATACAATTAGTTGCCCATGTTACAAGTGCAATAATGTTTCTTGGCTTACACGGACCAAGTTGGGATCACTTGATCATACATGGCATTGTAAGGTCATACGAACCATGAATATATCATGGAGAGATGTCGAATACCTGATAATGCTCCATTCATTGAAGACATTCATGACAATATCGAGGAGGATATAGATCTGCTGGAGGCGGAACTTGGGATATGTTGGAAGATTTGAATAATCATGAAATTTTTCAACATTGGGCAAATGCATCTACATCTTATTCTTACGCAAGTGATGTCCCCTTGAATCAAATACATTTGCAAGATTGTTTAGAGATGCAACACAACATCCTGGATGTAAGATATCTCATTGTCATTCATTGTCAAGTTGCTGCATTTGAAGATAAAGAATAAATGGACTAATAAATCCTTCACAATGTTACTTGAGTTGCTTCACATATACTCCTGCTGATGCATCTGTCCTCCAAATTATTACAAAGCTAAGCAAGTAATTGTGATTTAGGACTCAAGATGAGATAGATGCATGCAAGAATGATTGTGTCTTGTTCGAAATGATTTGGTAGATGTAGATACTTGTCGGTCTGCAAATCACCTAGGTACAAAGCTTGTGAAGAAAATAAAAAAGTTGCAGAGAAGGTTTTGCATTATTTCCTTTAACACCTAGGTTGCAAAGGCTGTTTATTCTAAAAGCTGCATCGGATATGAGGTGGCATATATGCGTGTCAAAGATGGAATTTTAAAACATCCAGGTGACTCGGAACATTGGAAGGAATTGACCAACAATATCCTTTGTTTGGTAGTGATCCGCATAGCGTGAGGTTGAGATTAGCAAGTGATGGCTTTAATCCGTTTAATAACATGAGTAGCTCTTATAGCATATGGCGGTATTTGTAGTCCACAACTTACCACCATGGAGATGTATGAAAGATCCTTTCCTTTTGTTGACTTTGTTGATCCTAAAGCCCGTAATAAAGCATTGATATATATCTTCATCCATTGATAGATGACTTAAAGGAATTATGGGATAATGGCATTCAAACATTTGATGCATCAATGGACAATCTCTTCCAAATGCTTTTGGACCATTAATGATTTTCCAGCATATGGCAATCTTTTGGGATGGTGTACAAAAGGTAAATTAGCTTGTCTGTATGTAATGAAGATGCATCTTTCCATTCGTTTGAGACATCGTCGGTTCTTAGGTAATAATAAGCGATTTGGTGCTAGGGAGCATAAATTACGAAGCTAATGTCGAGATATTATTGACCAACTCAATGGTTTCCGCGTAACCTATCTTTGGGAAGACACTTGATGGGTCCAAAGAGGAAGCGTTCTTCATGCTTGTTAAATTGGACCAAAAAGTATTTTTGAGTTGCCATATTGGAAAGATTTAAGAATTCGTCATAATCTTGATGTTATGCACATTGAGAAAAATGTTTGTGATAGTGTTGTTGGAACTATTATGAACATTGAAGGCAAAACAAAAGACACATTCAAATCTCGTCTTGACTTGGAGGATATGGGCATTATGCATGACCTACACCCAATCTGGAAGGAATTTATTTACCCGCATGTTATATGCTTAATAATGAAGAGAAAAGAGATTGTGTGACTTTTTAACTTCAGTGAAGCTATGATGGATATGCATCTAATATTTCTAAATGTGTGAATTTAAAGGACTATAAAATTGTTGGACTAAAGAGTCATAATTGTCATATCCTCATTGAAAGATTGTTACCAATAGGTTTGCGTGGAACTTTACGGAAAGATGTATGTAAAGCATTGATTGATCTATGCTTTTTAAAGAGTTGAGTTCTAAAACTTTGAAGGTGAATGCCTTAGAGCAACTAGAAAAAACATTGCTGTAATTCTTTCTAAGCTAGAGACAATATTTCCTCCGCCTTTTTGATGTAATGGTGCATTTATTAGTTCATCTTCCACGTGAGGCCAAGATTGCGGTCCTTGCCAATATCGTTGGATGTATCCATTTGAAAGGTAATAGCTCCAACACATATATTTATATGTTAATTAAAATCCTTGTTCACTTTGTTTCAAGTCGCCAATAATGTTATGTTCAACTTGTAGGTGCATGCACAATCTAAAGGGTTATGTTAAGTAATAAGGCTCGTCGAAGGATCAATTCTGAGGATACATTGATAAAGAATGTTTGACATTTTGCTCCATGTATTTCAATGAGATGGAGACTATCTAACGGGAAAGGAATTGTGATGCTGATGGTAGTGAAACTTTTAGTGATTTATCAGTTTTCACTCGTGGATTAGGAGGATCAGCGGTAGAAGAACGAATAATAGGCAAGATTAAGGTGGTATGTATTGAATAATTGTGCGGAAGTTCTCCCATATATACAGTAAGTCATATTTTACCAATTATATGTTACATTTATCGAGTAAATATAGTTATACTACATGGAATTCCATATTATATATCTTATGTTTTATTCATATACTTAACTTATGCCATTTGCAAATTGTGTAGTGAACATAAGGAACTTCTTGAAAGAGAATGCTCAAAATATTTATCATAAACAGCAATTAGAGTTCCTACATGGTTTCTAAAACAGGTGCGTATTGTGCTCTAGTAATTATTAATCTTAATATACTATGTTAATAATGTAATTAATCGGTTGTGCAATTGTGTGCAGCTTATTCAAATGGAGTCAGATGGGAATGTTAATTGTAGTCTTGACTTAAAACATCTAGCTAAGGGACCCCATAGAAGAGTTTTTAGATATCCTGGTTGCATTGTTAATGGGCATAGGTTTACGCGAAAACCGACACAAATCTCAATGGGAGTTGTTGTGAAAGGAGACCACAATGGGGCTGAAATATATTTCTTTGGTGTTCTTAATGATGTAATTGAGTTGTCCTATTTAGGTCAAAATAAAGTCTTCATCTTCAAGTGTGATTGGTGGGACATTGGTCATAGAAGTCGAACTGTATAGATGAATATGAGTTCTTGAGTGTTAATGTGTCAAGGACTTGGTATAAGGATGATCCTTATATTCTTGCAAATCAAGCTGAGGAAGTTATTTATATGCCCGATACAAAGTGGGAAGAAATTGGAGAGTTGTTGAAAGGGTACAGCGCCATATTTGTGATGCACAAGTTATACAAAGATATGGAGATGCGAGGCGAGGCATTTCAGCAAGATTCAAAGCTGCAATGATTTTGATTGTGATGCTACACTTGATGATTTTATTCAGCCTCTTACCGGACTGACATGGGCGACATATATATTCATGCAAATGAATATAATTCTGTACATTTACTTGATTCTTCATGTACTTTGAACAGAAAATGATCATGATGCCATAGATGGTGGTGGTAATGAATAACATATGTATGTTGTATATTATTATTATTATTATTATATTTGTAATATGTATGGGCAAATCAGCTAGGTACTGTCTCATTACAATTAATTGTGATGTTTTTTATTTACGTACCATGAAGTGTTTATTAATTCCAATTGGAAAGGATGTTTATATGATTTGACTAGTACTATAAATTGCATCTTTTATGCGCTAATATGCACTCTTTAAGCATAATATGAATGTTGTATCCTTTGTAGGTGTTACTTGAGTGCCCATGACTCCAAAGCCAAAAGAAGCTTGCGTCTGCAGAGGATTACTGCTTACTAGAGTGTCACCAAGAAAAGCTATGAAACATACTGAGGTTTGACTTTTGACACAATAATTTTTCCTAATACATTTAATGGGAAAATACAACACAAATGGTAATTATTTTCTAATGTTGTGGTGTGAATACATGGAGAAAGATGGTACGACATGGATAAATGTCGGAAAGTAGCAAAAGCATCGAACAATCTTGACCTTAAGGCGAAGCCTCTTTCGCATGGTAGATCTCACCCTCCAAAATCAAGTCGGGTACTTCATCGGTATATATAGTTATATATTGATATGTTGAAAATATAGTGTTAAAACATAGTGTAGTGAAGCTTGCAAAATGAGTGCAAAATACTATTAAAGCGGATTAAAGACAAGTTAAGTATTCAAGAACACATGTCCAAAAGATATGTCATCAATCTGTGACATTTTCAAGTACTTCATTTCTTTTAATTAATTAATTTCTTAATTTAATTAGCCGATCGGAACCTTGGACTAATTTGAGGTTCAAAGAGATATAAATTATTAACAAAAACTTAAACCCAAATTTGTTGATTTCATTTTATTATTTTTTCTTTTTAAAGTTTTTTCAAGTTAATGAGCGTAGCTCTAGTCTGAAATTATTCTCAAGGTGTAGGTAGTCTAATTACTTACTTCATTTGTTTGAAATATTCAACAAAAACTTTATACGTAAATTAGCCATCTAGACATAGCAAAAAACATCTAAGAGTGGTAGTGACAAGTTCATAATGAAGCGGAAAAACTTTCTTCCAAGTCATCATCTTAGAAGAAAAACAAAATAAAGTGGAAGAGTACATTGCCATGAAGGCGAATACATTAGAGATATATATATATAGAGAGAGAGATAATTATCCAACTATTATTATTATTTTTAAATTGTTCCAGCATATTGGTTTTGTGGTTACTCCATTCATTTTTGTCACCACGTGTAAATCAATCTCTCTTGAAATTATAGCTTCTCAAAGAAAAATTCAACTAAGATGGAATACATTAGAGTGCCCAAAGTGTGTTGTATGTAAAATGTTAGTAGTTTTTACTTACTATTAGTATTTATTTGTTGGTAATGACTGAAATTAATAGGCCTAAACCCAAATTTACCTTCCTAGTAGTCTCATGCTAAATATCCTCTTCATACATTCATCATATCGTATATTGTAATACATGATTCAATCATGCATGAGAAAAGGGACAAAATATGCGTAGCTCCTATAAAATGATATCTTCAAGTTTCAAGCTTCCACTTTTATATTTATAAATTGGACTATATATATAGGAAAAAATAAGTTGTGAAGGTCTCTAAAATTGAATTACTTAGCTGCTCTTCTTCATTTTCTATTTGAGATTGCATCAAATTTATATGGATATAGATTGGGAGAGGCCACTCGGATGTTGCCCTACGAGACTATAGAATTTGGGGGTCCCTGTTCAAGTTTCAATTCATTATGTTTGGACATTTTGTATCTTTGTGTTTGGGGTTTTAGTCCATTATGTCCAATTCAATATGTTTGGGCTTTTACCCCATTATGTTGCCACATCTTAGTACTTTCCAAAACTCTAGCCTTTCACTCATTTTGTTTCTTTGGGCTTCTTTGAGACCACACAGGAACTTTCAATCGTATGCTCTCGAACTTCAGTAATCCAGTTGAAGAAATTCAGATTTCTTAGACTTTCTTCTTCTTCTTCTTTTTATTTTTTTTTAATTTTTTCCCCAAATTTTCTTGGTAAACGGTTATAGATTAAAGAGAGTAAAATCAAAGAAATCATCAATAAGAAATTGTAGGATCCATCTTAAAAATTTAATATTTTGGGAAAATGCTATTATAGTTTGTCTTTGAAGTTTAGCCAAGGGGTAACTCTCACCCTACTTTAGCCCTAAGGTTAGCTAATGTATTTAAAATTATTGTTAAAATAGAATAAAATTATACACAAAGTATACAAGCACAATTATGTAAATGTATAGTTTTTGGTGACAACACTCCTATAATTAACATCTTTGAAGTTGGATGGGCTTTCATGCATTTCTATGTCCCATTTAATGTCTTATTCTAAATTTCGTATCTAATATTTGTCTCGATTAATAAACAATTTAATTAGTATCCTAAATCTAGACTTTGCTATAAAGACTTAATATATGTGAAACAATAGAGAATATTACAAAGGCTGTTGTGGCATTGATTAAAGGTGGCTCATGTTTGATTATTAATTACTTGTTCATTTTGTTAATTGAGATGGGATTTATATGTGATAATTTTGTTCTTATTGATTTATACACTAATTGAAGTATCCAGTTATTTAAAAATATAGTATCCATATTTACGGGTAAAGGGAAAAGTACAAGGGAAAGTGTATTGCCCACTAGGACCTCCACAGGAAAGGGCATGTGTTAGGCTATTTGGAAACAGCAAGTGGAAGATGGTGCATCAACTGCTGAGTTCCCTCTTGAGGAATCCAACAGATTCATCAATGAGAATGCTCCTAAAGAGCATCAAATAATGAATAACCAAGGTAAGGATTTCTTAATGGTGAATGAAAGTGATATTGTTTTGGCTGTATACTTATAAATAGTACAAGCAAATGTACAGTGGACATGTAGAAGAAGCGAGAATGATGGTGGAGGCGAGATGGAAAATCACGGTACTAGTACCTTAGAAATTGTACTCTGCGGTTGACTAATAATGGAACCATACACTGCATTTACTAGTTAATTTTAAATGGAGTTTATTTTTTCATATTGTATAATGTAGAAATACCAACCAATGGTGGTACAAAAAAATGTGGAACAACAAGAGGTATTTCATTAGCAAAGAAAAAGCGCAAGGGGAAAATGGTCGTTACATCCCCCCCCTCATATGATGCGCTTTGTAGGAAATTATTCCACAGAGTTTGTAACCGAGATTGGTGTGACAATAAGGTGCCACGCACCACTCCATATAAAGAATTGGACTGATGTAAGTGTGGAAGTGAGAATACAAATGATAGACTTCTTAAAGGTATTGTCATATTTCTTTTGATGCTTAATTTGGAAGCTATTATGATAAGTATTATCATACTTACAATTTATTGTAGGAGTCTTTTGAATTTAATAAAGATGTGGTCACCATGAGTGCACTAGATGCACAAATGAGGAGAAGTTTGAACATGGAGTACAGGTTATGCGAGAAGGTGAAGAAGGCTCATAAGGAAGAGGATATAGCTGCAATCAAACCCGAACATATAACAGGAGGAAGAGTGGATGATCTTTGTCAATCATATCAACTCGAGAAATTCAGGTTTTGAAATCTTTTTGTTGATTTTTGCATTGTGTCAGGAATATTTGTTAGATTATATGTTTCTTTTATTTTTGTTTCTCCCTTGATTTGAGGGATCCATTCATTATTTTATTAAACTGTCAATAATATTTATTAAAAAGTATTTGCCTTCAAGTGATGTTGAGGTACTCTTTACTTTTTTTCTTTTTTCATTTATTATTATTTATATGATATAAAAGCCTCTGTGCATTTCCACCGTTGCATTAACCTACAGCAAGAAAATATCTTAAAGGGAAATTTTTCTTTTGCTTTTTTTCCCCTAATTAGTATACTGTTTAATGTTGATCTATATATGTATACGTACAAATATATATATATATATATGTATATATATATATGTATGTATATATATATATATGTATGTAGTGCGTATACAGGATATAAGAGTAATAGCAAAGATGGGAAATTATAGAATGCAACTTTTTTAGGAAAACAAATTAATATAATTAAGAAAATCTCAGAAACCATTTAATTAGTTTTGTTGGGCTCATCATGTTGCTGCTGGTGATAATCTCGAGAGCATAGGAACATTGAGGAGTTAATTCTATGTGTGATTTATAATTAAATAGTTTCTCCTCAACCTCTATTCACGGGCTATAACTTGATTTATAAAACAGTCACATGCATGTACTTGGGAGTTCATGCGTGTATATATATATATATATATGTTGTTTGTGTACAAGCAAGAGTATAGTTCATATAGATAAAGGGCGAGGCAAAAATAATACATTTAACAAACTTTGTTAATCCTCTAATTAAGAACACAACAAAAATATATGTTTCACTAAATTAAAGAATATTCTTATGCATGTAAGAATATTAATATGAACACTGACTTGCTAGCAAGAGAAATCTCTTATGCATGCATGCATGCTTCAACATTGATCGTAGTACATATACAACATACACTTTTAGTTTGCTACATATTTATATATATGTGTGTGTGTGATCAAAGGGAGTGTAAATTTGCATATGAGACAAGATATGTTCAAAATTGTCAAAGGGCTTGTCAATTGGATGTGAGTGCATTCCTTCATAAGTGGTCACAACAATGCCTTCATCTTTTGTTAGGCGTTGGACTTGTTTCTTTACATGGCACCTCTAATACAAAATATTATTATTTATATTTCTTGTTGTATGGATGATATTTAAGATAATTCCAATCATATTAGTTTTGGTGTGTTTCTTAACATGACGAAGCGAAGCATTATAAACAAGACCAACGGGGAAGCTAGCGAGAATTAATCATCTTTGTTGGAGCGAAGTCGATTATTTCGAATGATTTATGAACGAAAGCAGAGGTGTGAAAATATAAGATTGCCTCTCGGTTTGCTTCTGCATATTTACACTTGGTATTGGTAGTCCATAGCATATTAAGTATATATGTATACATAGTAAATTTATATTTAAACATTATTTTCCATATGTATACGAAGTAGCAGAAAATGGGCTGAAGTTGATAAAATTCAACTATTTTATGATACTCATTATAGTAAGAGAAAACAACGTGGGTTGATGAATGATCAAAACAAATATATCTAAGACAATTAACGTTTTGTATTGTGTAGATGTATAAATCAATTTATGAATATAGCTAATTGGTAACAAGTGATATGTTCTAAAATTTTGTAGGGCGACTTGTAGAGTTGTGACGGTCAACTTCACTAACTGTTGATGAAATATTCTCTGAGGTCCTACCTGCGAAATCTGCAACTTTCCGAGGGATAGGTGTAATTCCTAAACCTAACAAATTGCAAGCAAGCCTAGAATTTGCAGGATTGAGAAAGGAACTTGAGGAATACAAGAGGAGAGAAGGAAAACAACGCTACTTATTCAGATCGTTGAAGAAAAATCAGCAGTTGGAAGTTAGGCTTCTTTGAAATGGAAAGAAAGTAAAAATTTTACTAGAGTTACATGAGAGGCAATTTGACTCATTTGATAGGATGGTGGCTGATATGGAAGGTGACAATGACACAGCAAATGGAGATACTTCCAACCAAGGTAAAGTTATTATGCAAATTGTGATTATGGTGTATTATTTACTTTGTTCATTGAAGAAAAGTAGTACAACAACCAATTACTATGGTTACTCATAGTAACACTCTAAACATTAGTAGGTGAAAATATATGATAATATGATGTGTTTAATGTATGCAGGTTGATTTGGAAAAAGCTGATTGGAAGAATTTTTGGTTAGGCGTGGAACCTACTCTTTGTAGGTATTGTGAATGATATGTTATTTTGGAAAGTTTATTTTGGAAGCGTACTCTTTAATTAGGTATTATGTAGTAGATTATAACCGCAAATGCTTAGTAAATATTTTGACAAGGCAGTAAATGATTTAGGATGGGGAAAATGGAAATATAGGATAATTTTGCATTGAATCATATCCATCTTGATATGCTTCAATGAAAAATTATGCTTTTAATACTAATTAGCATTTTTGTAAGTGTCATATGACCTGAACTTGTGTAATTTTTATGCAAGATGAAATGGAAACAATCACATTTCTTATTCACTAAGTGTACATGTGATATTAACTCATACCTTTACATGCATCTGAATTTACATTGTCAAGCGAATTAGTTTGATAATAAGCATGACAATAGTGAATCGATTGTGATGAATTTTATGCAGCAAGTCGAGGCAAGTGACAAATTATGCACTTAGAGAAATTGCCACAAAAAGGTGTTCAATGAAATAATGAGGGAATAAATGAGCTGTGCGAAATCATTGTCCTTTGTATTATTAACGTTTAAATGTATACATATTATTTGCATCAATATGAAGCTTGATCTTGAAGTATTTTGTGACAAAGTTAATTGTGGTGACACCCAATAACAATTGTACTACACTACGGTGACAATATAAAAGGTCGTGTCTTATTGAACTATTATTCATTATTTGTGTCCATCTAAAATTGACGATATTATATGCGACAATTACTTTTGTAACTAAATGTTATTGTCATAAACATTACCGATGTCACATATACTTTCAGTATTGAGAAATATTGTCCTTTATTACATATTGTGGTATCGAGAAATATTGTCAATTACATATTGTGGTAATTGTATAGCTCACAAATACATTGTGACAAGTACATATGTCACACAAAATAAAAGTGACAAGCGCATAGTTTGTCGATAATTATATCGATGACATAATATTTTTGACACGATTAATCCGTGTCAATGGTATAAGTTGTCATTGAAAACTATATTGTCACGAGAAAGTTGAAGTTTGATTGGACTTTCCAATGCAATCGATGACAAACATTGTCGTTTTAGTGACAAAATTTATGCATTATTGTGATGAACAATTGTGTCACTGAGAATGTCAAATATTCGATGTGATAATGCTTATTTGATATAGTGGGTATCGTGGCGATTTCGTTTTTATCACAAAAGTAGAATTAGCGTCTGCTTTTTGTGTCAGAAGTGACAATCGATTTTTGTCATAGAGGTAAACATAGTGACAAAAATTAGGGTTCGATGACAAATTTGCGTTGCCACGTAGATAAGAATTGTTGTAGTGTCTATTTTATACCTAATTACCTTTTATTTCCACACCCACCCTTATAGCAATAGGAAATCGTTAGACCCATCTTGTACACATATATAGCCAAATATATGATTTTCAATGATTTTCTTGGTCTCCGTCTTGATTTTGATACAAGGATCTTGAATTAATTAGGAGCTTGATTATTATATGTATAATATATATATATATATATATATATATATATATATATATATATAACCCCATTGATATGGTACTACGTACCTTAATACTTAGTCCAACCTATTTATATTTTCTGGTCATTATTTAAAATTAAAAGAAATAATATGTTTTAAACCAATATTTTTTACATTCTTTTGGAATGAAAAAAAAGAATAAAAAGAAACGAAATTCAAACAAAATTTCATATACTAATATTTTCTAAAACTAATTTCATATATTAAGGGGATGCAAGCAGTAAAAATCAAACAAAATTTGAGCATGGCCACGCATGAGTATACTACATGTATTACCATTAATAATTTCAGCTGGTCATCGTAGAGGAAAAGCAAGATTGAAGATTTTACAAGTTTTTTTTTCAAACGATTCATCTGTCTTTGCAAAATAGTTTCGATATTTTCTTCTTTTTGTCCATCCGCTTTTAATTACTTACATAATTAGCCCAAGCATTTATTTATGTTAGAACTAAACTAATAATTTAATTATAATTAATCAAGTCGCATGCTAACAACTTGATTGATCAAACCAAATTAGTGCCTTTCTACCTAAGCGCCCGTCGGATAGGGTTCTACCTCATTTGAAATCCAAGCGAATCTGAGACCAATAAGAGCGGTTAGCCTTTGGATGATTGTCTCTATTCTTGCAAGGCTAAAGATAATGATTCAAAATCCGGGGCCAAATTGACCAAGTAGCCAATTCGAGTTGACGGACCCGATTCTATAATTAAATTGTATGCGGTATATAATTTCATTCGAAAATCACCAGGGTTGGGGCCAAACTTCCCATTCGTCCCTCAATCCAAACTCATCCACAATAAAACAAAATATAGAATGTTCGATTTGCGTAGTTTGAAGAAAATTTGAATATTTTATTGAATTGAATAAATAGATTAACAAGATTTAGTGTCAAGACATTGAATAATGTTCTTCCTAACAAATCTTAATGGTAATATCAACATAAATGAGCGAACTCCATTTTGAGGAATGCGTTAATACCGTCCAGGATTGCAGTGATAAGCCCCGATCTTGGTACCGTCGAGCATTCGGTAAGGGTCGATCCCAATTGGGGTCGAGCTTTTCGTGTTCAACTTTGGGCATTCTGGAAGACTTTGCGCAGTACGAAATCTTTCACCTTAAACTACCAACATATCTTCAAGTAGGAACAACGTCCCACTAGAGTCTTTTACTATAAACATTTTATGCGGGCCATCCATCCATATAGAGAGACTTATGCGGGGGAATTTGTGCTTTATTTTCCTTTCATTTCATTCTTCTCCATACACAGTTCCATCATGAACCGAGTTTATAACTCTTTGGTTCTCTACTTCATTGGTTTGGCATAGTAAGGCCTTCTTCCATGGGAATTCCTCCTTAACTCTTTTCGGACTCTACTTTTCTGGGTATGAAACTAATTACCTCAGATACCTACGCTTCAACAATTCCTTTACCTCTCTTTAGAATGCTCAGTATTCTTTCGTGGCATGACCACGTTCTCGGTGGAAAACACACCATTTTGAATTGTCTCTTTTCTTGGGATCCATGTTCAGGGGCTACGGCTAGTGCACCGTGTATTCACTCCATCCAGTGAAGACACTATCAATCTAAGCTTCCTTAACCGATCCCTTATTGGTTCATTCTACTCGTTCCGTTTACGTGGCTCTTCATGCCTACTTGGTTCCCTATACTCCTGGTTGGATCAACTCCGATCCGAGCGAACTTCTCTTTTACTGCAAGAATACTCTGCGGGTTTACTATTTTGACTCTATATAATTGGTTCGGCTCAGCCTGTTTCCTCATTAGAGGGTGCGGTCCTTCCTTCCTTAATAGCTTTTTGCATGTTTAATGCTGTATCTTCCTCCAGGACTACGAATGACTGAGCCTTTTGTAAAATTAGCAACAAATTCTTTAGTTTCTTCTGGACCATATAATCATAAATTTTGGTACCGGGTAAGAAACCTTGCTTAAAAGTGTTGCAAGCGAATACCTATGGGCAGTCCATTATCTTCACCTTCATGTCATTGAACCGTTAAATGTACTTATAGAGTGGCTTTCCTTTTTGTTATTACACCCTAAATAAATCATCCGGATCCATTCAGTATTGTCGACTGGATGCAAACTAAGTCAAAAATAGTTGAGTCAACATGTAGAATGAATTGACGTTGTATGGTGGTAGACAATTGAACCAAAGTAGAGTCAAATGCTTTAAACTCGATGCAAACACCTTGCACATCACCGCGTCCCACTGCGATTGAGGTATACAAGTTGGGCTCATCGCCTACTTAAAGTGAATGATATGATCATACAGATTGGCTATTCCATCTTACGGGTGAACTTATTTGGGTGAATTCGACGAGGGTGTCTATCCTAGTAAAATCATCCACAAAGGGTGTCTACCACCTTTTCGTACTAATCATTTGCTTTTCCTTCCTGTCTGATCAGGTCTATCTTTCTGGTCCTAGTCTTCTAAAGAGGCTGTTCATTCCTCCTCTGTGGGTAATATGCTTCCTTGGTCCTTCCCCTTTTGGGGATGCACTCATCTGTGGGATCAAAATCTTTACTCAACTCTTTTCCTTGTTAGCCCTACATGGCCCTCTGAGAACGGCCTTCGTTCTCATCATGGTTCTTCTTTCCTAATCGGCTAGTTTGTTCAGCGCCGCTTCGTTATTCCCTAGCTCGGGCTTTATCACGACTAATCACGTCTGCTCCTTTGGATTTTTAGAGCGGGTCAACTCTTTCCTACATAAAATTGGTTTGGACGGCATTGAAAGCTTCCAATAATTGCCTAATAATTCATTCTTGTGCTTCATTTCGTTGTTGCAATGATCGTATGAACTATACCAATTCCTCCATTGATGCTAATAGTTGGTCCACGAAGCATTGGTTTGCTGACTCTTTGCCGACCATGGATGTGCTAGTTGTGATTTCCTAGTTAGGTGTTGTTTCATCCTCTCGTTGTTTAGGATGCGACAATCATAGAGGTTGGAATTTGTCATTAGTTAGACATGTTGAGCTGTCGGCAAGATTACTAGAAACAGGTTTGTGATGATTTTAGTGCAAAAACTCGATCACAACCCTTATTCTAGTGCCAAACTATTTGTGCCAAAACCTGCTCTGCCACAAAACATCAAAAATCTCACCGTCAGCCTGCAAAACTAAGATTGAACGTGAAGCTTTTGAGGGCACCAGTGTGGTATCGGTTAAAAAACCTCTTATGCTCAACTTAGTCTCAAAGTTGAGGAGAAGTTAATCGGCTTTAGGTATTTATGAGAATAAGGGTTGTGTACCTTTGCTTTGTGTTACATGGGATATTTATAGACTTAGTTTGCTTTGCTCACCAAGGTAGGAATAAAACCCTAGCGGCCTTAATTTAGGACAAATCCTCAAAGTCAGTTCATCCCAATTCGAAAAGTGAAATTTGAGAAAGTATCCAGCATTAATTATGGAGTGCACTTTTCTGTTTGGAACCTTCCTTAACTCTTATCACTTTCAAGTCAAGGAAATTCGTGCCGAGCCATCAATGTTAGGTCACCGCTCGGCTCTCTTTGTGTCTGAGCCAAACTTTCTCTTAGCTGAACATTGACGCCCCTTCTAGAAGACCTCCTGATTATTGGTATTAGACCATCTTTCGGATCCCCGTTCTGATTGGTTCGACTCATCCAGGCTAATTCAATGGGCTTAGTCGTTCCTCCACCTTGGGCAGCCCTGTGAGAATTTTGTCTATACATTTCTCAGCCAAGGCTTAATTAATACCATTCTAAGCCACGGTTTCCAGGTCTACATAATATGGTTTTTCTTTTTTTTTTTTAGTAGAAATAACCTTAGATTAAGAAACCTTCACTTTCCGGATACACTTAAAAGCTAGCCTTGCATTTATATAATATGGTGCCAATACATGTGTGTCTTTATATTCATTTTACTATCGTTGGCAATAAATTGAATTTTGAGCTTTTTTCCCCTCACTTTTGTGATATACTTAAATAGTAAACATTTATTGTTACATTGATTACTGTGAGCTGGAATATGGTGTGGTTGATCTAATATGACTTGCTTGTAACGTATCAAGAATCACTCCAACAGATTATGTAGTTCAATCGCATTGGTCCATGTAATCATCAATAATAGTCTTTTTAACGGCTATATATATGTGTGTGCTTCTCTCTCCTTTCTTCTTCCAACCGATGGGTGTGAATGATCCGGAAGAAGCAACGTTTGGTTGCAGAGAAAAGAGTGCTTTATCTGGGAGTTTTCAGTCTTAGATTCCTTCTTTGTTCTTGTGTAATTCCTGTGGGTAATTACAAAGAGTGTGAGCGAAGGGTGTAGTGGGTTCAAGGGTTAAGTGAGATTCTTGTGGGAAACGGTTTGTCGATCGTAAGCTTGAGGTCTGTAAACATTCACCAAAATTTAGTGCAGAGACTTGATAAAATTGTCTTGTGCAGTCTCTGTTTTCTTTGGTTATCTGGTTGGTTAGTTTAGGATTAAGAGCTTACAGCAAGAAGCTATATGTGATGGAGTGATTTGGGAAAGAAGTGAAAGAAACAATTATGGTTAGCTGGACCTCTCATATTTGCTGGCATTTTGCAGTACTCCTTGCAAGTGAGCTCTCTGATGTTTGTGGGTCATATCAGTGAGTTAGCTCTCTCCGGTGCATCTCTGAGAGCTAACTCACTGATATGACCCACAAACATCAGAAAACTCTGAAGCTAACTCACTGATATGACCCACAAACATCAGAGAGCTCACTTGCAAGGAGTACTGCAAAATGCCAGCAAATATGAGAGGTCCAGCTAACCATAATTATTTCTTCACTTCTTTCCCAAACCCCTCCATCACATGTAGCTTCGTTCTTGATCTTAAACTAACCAACCAGATAACCAAACAAAGCAGAGAATTCATTTGCAACTGTCACTTCTTTCACCTTGTTGGTAAGACTCTCAGTACATACGTACATATATACGTTATACATGCATATGTATATTCACCATGTTAGTTTTTCCTTCTGGAAACTTTGTTCAGATGGGTTTGGCAAGTGCCTTGGATACGCTGTGTGGTCAGTCGTTTGGAGCCAAAGAATACCGCATGCTAGGGATACACATGCAAAGAGCCATGATAGTTCTTTCACTTGTTAGTGTCTTCCTTTCTATCATCTGCTTCAACATAAAACACTTATTAAGAGCCATGCACCAGGACCATCAGATTGCAGAAGAAGCTGGAAAGTATGCAGTTTTCCTGATCCCAAGCATTTTCGCTTACGGACTTTTTCAATGCCTTGTGAGGTTCTTACAGACCCAGAACATAGTCTTTCCCATGGTATTGTGCTCGGAATCACAGCTATCCTTCACATATTGCTGTGTTGGGTTTTAGTTTTCAAATCCAAGCTTGGAAGTAGAGGAGCTGCCGTGGCTAACTCAATCTCTTACTGGCTGAACGCGTTGTTAATTGGGCATTACATTAAGTTTTCATCTTCGTGTGCAAAGACGAGGCCTGGGTTTTCAAAGAAGCTCTGCACAAAATTCCTACTTTTCTCAAAATTTCTAGTCCTTTGGCTCTCATGCTCTGGTAAAGTCTCTTTTGAACAAATAGGGTTCTAAAATAATATTAGGAACTAAAATTGCAATTACTTTGAAAAGCTCTCATTTTACTTTCTAATGATTGAACAGCTTTAAATCTTGGTCATTCGAACCGGTGGTCCTACTTGCGGGTCTTCTTCCTAATCCAAAGTTACAAACTTCTGTGCTTTCCATCTGGTAATTAGTGTACTCCAACTCATATTATATTATATATATATATATATATATATATATCAGACAACACTTGTATTGTTAATGTCTTCAATGTGCTTAATGTGTGTAATTACTAAAAATGTCATTATCATTTTTTTTCCCCTCTTTTAGTCTTAACACATTTGCAATGCTCTGGATGGTACCTTTTGGACTCAGTGCCGCTGTAAGGTGTGTATGTTATGACAACTGAATTTGGTAACATAAATATGCTGGATGTTGTCGTCGATATTGTTCATAGTTACTTTGCTTTGTACATGTAGCACAAGGGTGTCAAATGACTTGGGAGGTGGGCAGCCATAAGCAGCAAGTTTAGCAGTAAGAGTAGGGCTAGTGATGGTAATGATCGAGGGAAGTTTTGTAGCATTGGTCATGATACTACTGCGCAACATCTGGGGCAATATTTATAATCCATTGTGTTTAATGAACGTTGGAAGGTAGCTTTAAAGGGAAGAAAATCGAAATCATTATTAACTAAGAACTTTAAAAATGTAATTTTTTTTAAATTTTTTCATTTTTTTGTCAATTATATAAACAATTTTGTATAACATATATGTATATATTGATTGGTTGATCTTCAAAAATTCCAAGTAAAATTTCATTGAAACCGATATAGTGTACCCCCAAGGCCAAAGCTAGACTCTGTCACTTGAGTTTTCTTTTTCCCAAAAGCAACAGGAATACATCCAACGAAAAGCACATTAAGTACTAAAGACTCCTTCACCTGAGCATGGTGAATTTGGACTAGTGAAAGTAGTTCCGGACTACCGATCTTTGCCTCAGGACGGAGTAAGATCTCTGCTGCTAACAGAACACAAATAACCAAAAATAAAGAGTTTTTGTTATAAGGGCTAAAGCCCTAAACTCAATCTGATCTGAGCAAAATGGACCAACGGAATAAAGTGTAGAAAGATTTTATGCACCATTTTTATGCTTACTTAGTTCTTATTATATTTTCACACACTATTTTGTTACCAAGGATCCCCTTTGTTTAATTTATATAATTTCAGTACGTGGAGTACTTAAATCAGACAAGAGTAGAATAACTTCGACTGCGATGGTCGATGTACTAATTCCTATATACTGAAATTATTTTATTAAGCCTTTTATAATAAACACACTAAATTATAATAACACACTGAATTTTTATTTATAAAACATAAGAACATTACATAAACATTACAAATATTAAAGTTCACACTTACTTACTTAGAGTGGTAATTACAGTGGTTTGATGATGATCTTTGGTAGAGAGGGAGCGTAGGTGATAGGAAGGCTATGAGTGAGTGAGAATGATATTCAGATAGCATGGTGTCTTTGCACCGTTTTAGCCATGCTTATTTATAGTGCTAAAAAGCAAATATGTACAGCTAATCATTTTTGTCTTTTGCGTGTGCTGGATATTCATAGTAAACCCGTGAATTATTGCAGTCGGTCATGACAAAGTGATAAAGTGGTTCAGAAGATAAGGTCCTCAGCTTTTCTTTATTTAAAGTAAAATACTTTACTTTAGATAAAGTAGTGAGTGAAGGGACCTCAGGGTTCCATCATGTTTTCTATGTTGTGTAGTTCTTCGTCATTTAAATTTGACCACCATTGATGATTCATTTCTTGTGCGTATGAGAGCTCTTCTTCTTCTTCTAGTTCTTGTACATACTCTATTTGATAGATATCTGCTAATTTAGTGTGTTTCGTCCATGATAGAAAAGGGACTTGAGGAGTTCCTATTTAGAGTAAATTTTTGATAAAAATCCTCATTGCTCGGTTGTGGCTTTTTGCCTCTTTTATTGTTCCTTTATAATAATCTTTATCAAATTCTCTTCCAATAGTTACCTTGCCAATCAATAATTTGGGCTTAGAGAACTTGTCCGCAGTTCCATGCTTGTTGATAGCGAGTGTCGGTTTGTCCTTGTGTGCCTTGATATAGATTGCATGTTGGTGGCATTATTCTGGCGGATCTCATTCAGCTTTGCTAATTATATGCGCCTACTTGTTTTTGTTCTTTCTTTTGTGAAAGTGTTTAAAATACAAGTGGCTAATTTTCTTCCAAATATATCTGTCGATCGGATCCGTTATTATCTTGATAAAGTAGTCCATAGTCTAAAAGTAAAGGTACTTCAATTCTATTTTTCATTTTCAAAGATAATTTCTAAGGGCTTATATTTTTCTAAATTGATCTGACATCGACTATACTATATACTAATTGACGACAACCATTTCTTTCTAGTAGGATGACCTACATGTTTCATATTTTTCTTGGCAACTGGTTTTGGTGAATGGAAGGTTTCCGTATGAAGATAATCACGGATGGTGATAGCGATTTGTTGCTAAGTCTCTTAGGAAACTCATAATATGTATTTGTTTTCTTTCGATGTGTCATGTGAGCCATCTGCAATTTTTAACTTTATTTCTTGGGTAAAGATGATAAAGGGAAAGGTGTTTTTAGCTTTTCTTTATTTCTATTCTTATCTCTTTCTTTTCTTTTCTAAGGCTGAAACTTTGTCTTTTAGCATATGTTTACGCTTTCATTCAACTTTCTTATAGTTCTAGACATTACTTCACAATAATCACATAAATTAATGGATGATGACGACGATGCTGATCTGTCTAACTGTTGGTTGATCTGACTAAAGTAGAAAAACAAGGCATTTAAATTTCTAACTTTATCATAAGGATTTCTACATTCCATAAATTATCTAGTAAACAACACATTCTATTCCTACGTTATTCTTGCTTCGAATGTTAAATTGCATTGAAGGATCTTGTCTAAGATAAATAGGTCCGAAAGGAATATATCTTTCCATCTGCAAAATTATTATTAGGATATTAGTCTTGACAGAATATCTGCTAAAGTATTATCTTTTCCTGTTATATGTTCAAATCTTGCCTTATATCCTCTTCCACTAATTACTTAAAAAATATATCCATCTTTTACTAATAAATGAATTTTTCTTTTCAAAATTTTTCTTTTCAAAATTTTTCTTTTGTACTTTTTATAAAATTCTATTATATTTTTATCATTTACAATAGTAAATTCGTTATTTTGAATATATAAATGAAAAGAATTTAGTGAATTTATTATTGCTAGTATTTCTAATTCATGCTAGATTTTCTACTTTCGATTAGTTGAATTTACCACTGAGTACATAGTTATTTCTTCCTTATTCTTTTGACTTTCTTTTTACGGTTTTGTAATAGTATACTTGTCCTAGACTACTAGCATCTGTTTGTATTATTTTATAATAAGAATCTATAGGTAAACTTAATGGTTCTATTTTTCTAACTATTTCTTTAATTTTTGTATTAATTTTACATCTTGGTATTAAAGTATTTTTGTCCATTTTGCCTAATTTGTTATATAATGGTCTTACTAATATACTTAGATTTGGTATAAACTTTCTACTATAGTTTAATAATCCTAAAAACTTTTGTAATTCTTTTGTTTCTTCTATCTTATCCGAGAAAATTAATATTTTTGTTACTATATGGGGTTGTAATATTATTTTTCCTTTATCTATTGTTAATCCTAAAAATTCTATTCTTTGTTTTAATAATTCTATTTTCTTTTTGATATTACTATGTTATGTTTCCTAAAACATTCTAGAATTTTATGTAAATGTGTAAGATGCATAAATCTATTATAGCTATATACTAGCACATCATCAATATATACTATACAAAATATGAATATTGTTTAAATACTTTATCCATTCTAGCTTGGAATATTTGGGGTGCATTGTTTAAACCAAAAGGCATTATTAACCATTCAAAATGTCCTACGAGCAAGTAAATGCAGTCCATGGAATTGACTCTTGGTGTAATTTTATTTGCCAATATCCACTTTTGATCAAATTTAGAAAAATAGCAAGCTTTTTGTATACAGTTTATTAATTCTTCTTTATTAGGTATTTTATAACTATTATCTAAAGTATTATCATTTAATCTTTTATAATTTATTACCATTCTACTTTTTCCTCTTCTTTTCTTCACTATGATTATTTACTATGAATGCTTAGAACTCCTATGTCTCTTGGAACTTACTCTTATTATTTTTAATTTTAATAATTCTTCAATATGCATTCTACATTCTTTTCTATCTTCTAGGCGTAAGCTAAATCCTGTTTTAATAGTAATATGGGATTAATAATTTCTATTTTATATTATTCATTATTACGTTTTATAGGATTATCTCCTATTATTTTTAGTTTTTCTAGTTCTTCTATTTTTCTTTTTATATCTAACGGCCAATTTTCACATTCACTACATTCTACTGATTTTTCTATTGTATTTAAATGTCTCTATTTCTAGTGATTCATTTTCCTTATCTATATCAATAGTATCTATTTCTTTAAATGACTCTATTTCTATAGTTTTTCTATGTTACTAATGTTTTTCTTTTAGTATGGTACTTGTATTTGTTTCAAATTTAGGTTGTACAAATGTTGACTTTTAAAGAAATTTACTCCTGTAGGTGTTATCATAATACTACCATTATTTCCTAATATAAAATTTAGTCCTGAAATAAATTTATGTCCACTGGTTCTATTTGATATAAATGTTTGTGGTAAATTATGTAATTCTCCATTTATTCTTATTGGTATGTTATTTATACATTCTATTATTTGTATGCATGTTCCATCAAATTGCCTAATGTTTATAGGTTGTTTTAACTTATTTCTATATTCTACGGGTACTAAGCTATCATGTATGACACATTTATTAGCTCCTGTATCTATCATTGCTTTAGTATGTATAGTCTCCTTTTTATATAATATATCTATGTCTATACTTATTAGTTCACTACACCTTTCGTTGATTTCTATTTCTTCTCTATTTTCTAATTCTAAATTTCTATAACATATTTTACAGCAATAAAATTTTTCTTTCTTATATCCTAATTCAAATTTTTTCTTACATATGTTACATATTTTTCCAAAAAATAATTTACATTCTTCTAATGTATTTATTTTTCTTTCTAACATATTAATTTCTAATTCTGAATCTGTGCTTTTGTCTGACTCGGATTCTGTATAATTATATATGCTATCATTTTCTGACAATTCATCTATGTTTAATATTTCTTCTATTTCTTCTAAATAATCTTCTATATTAAATGTTTCACCTAAATTAACTCTTTTCTTTCGGGACATTACGGCTTGATGTGTCCTTATTTTCCACATAAAAGCACTTACATTGTTTTTCTTTTTAAATATTCTCTTACCTTTTTATATGACTTATGAATTCTTTGTTTATTAGGATAATATTTATAAAATCTTTTAAAAGGTTTTGTTCTAAAAGGTTTATGTCTCTTAAATTTTTTATTTTTAAATTTTTTATGTTTTATGTCACATCCTAAGGTAGGGACTTCGTACATATAAGTACACATATTTTTAAACTGTTCCTTAACCTGTTTTTTAAGTTTTTCATTATCACAATATTCTTGTATCCTTCCTCTTACAAATTCTATTACTGGTAATAGAGTAGCATGATAATTAAATCTTTCTCCTGCTTTTTCTTTAAACCAATTTATTAATTCATCATGTAATTTTTCTCCTAATTTTCCTGGTAGTTTATCTACGAATTTCATTAATAAATCTTGATCTAAAGGTCTTCCTATTTGACTCCAATACTTATAGAATAGGTTAGCATATTCATCAAAATATCTTAAATCACAGATTTTTAACTGTTCTAGATTTCTGATTGCTCTAATTTGTTTTATGATATCATCTTTTTCATTTATTCCTGATCCTAACATTAATTTTCCAATTAAATCTGTAAAACTTATAACTGTAATATTTGTATCAAAATTATTTAATTCTTCTAACATGTTTATTTTCATCCAATCTCTCCAGCCTAAATATATTTGTTTTTCATTATATCCTAAAGTACTTTCTAAATATATTAATTTATAATTAGGATCTATAATTGATTCTAAGGCTTCCATTGAATGTCTAAGTAAATTACCTTCTCATTCATGTACTATTCTTTTCCAATCTCTAGGTCTTTGATCTTATAATTTTAAGACTAATAAATTCTTAGCTTCAGGTAATTTTCCCCAGTCTTCTAATTTTGTTTTAGCTTTAAACATTCTTTCTGCTTCTTTGTATGGTAATTTACTTTTAGAGATACCTCGTTTTTTTAAATATTTTTCTATTTCTATCTTTTCACCTATTATTTCTGGTATTTTACTAGGTTCTTTACTAGTTTCTTGAACTGTTCCACTAGTACTTGGTTTATCTTCTTCATTTACTAAAACTTCATATTCTTCGTAATATATTTCTATTTGTTTTATTTCTTCAAAATTTAATTTTTTAATTAATACTAAGTCTATGTCTTCATCTGTTATTTCTATGTTATTACAGAATTCATTAAAAGTTTCTATATCTAAGTATTTATTTGGCTCTTCAAATATTATTTCTATAATTTTTTCTCTATTATTTTCTAATGTTTTTTGTTTATCTATTTTTGATTCTATTAATGCCATATTTATTTCTATATCTTCTCTTATTTCTTCATTGTCTTCATGGGGCATTCCTATTTTGTTATAATCACTAAATGACCATAAGCTTGATTTTCTTGTCTCTATATATTTTGCTATTTGTTGGTATTTCTATCATTTTATTACTATTTAAATCGGTAATTTCCACTGTAATCCTTTTAATTCACTATTAGTTAACTTAGTTGGAGTTATCATTTCTACATATTTACTTTTAAAACATTCTACTATATTTTCTGTTTCGAATCTAAATTTTTTATGATATTTATTATATAATTTTCCTAGGAAGAAAATTTTTATTCTAATATTTTTATACTCTGCATTCATCTTAAATCCCTTTGTTTGAACGCTTAATTTTATATGTTTAGCAAACTCTTCTATATCTATATCTATATTTGGGATACATCCTACTACTGCTACCTTATTTCTTAAATCTATTTCTGCTGTAGCTATTTGTGCTTGTTCATGATCATAAAATCTACTATCATATAAATATAAATGTGCTTTTACGTCTAACCCTTCTCTTCTTTATCCTAATATTCCTATTACTATTATACCCATATGGACATCTGTATATTTTAATTTTCTTAATTCTTCTTTACCTTTTCTACTTATTAAATTTATTTCTTGTCTATTATTTACTGCTGCTAATTTGGTTTCATCTGTATAAATATATATACTACTTTTTAGTTTCTCTAATATTCCTTCATTATAAAGATTTTTCTTTTTAATTTGATTAAAACCCTTTTCTAGTAGCATATCAGCATCTTCTTCATCAATTAAATCCTCTGTCCGTTCTATAATTTCTTTTCCTTTACTTGAGAAACTTAAGGATCTTTTTAATTTTTCTAACATTGTTGTATCTACACTAGATTTTCTTGCTAATTCCATTATTTAAATATAACTTTAGGTCCTAATATTTCTTTAGTATTCTGTTTATTTTTAAAAATTGATATATTTTCTAGATTTTTATTTAAGTTTATCAATTTTTCTTCTAAGTGTTCTAAATTTATTTCTGTTTTATATTTTTCTGTATTTATTACTATTCCTAAATCTTGAATGGATTTTTCTAGAAATTCAATTCTACTTAATATTCTTACTAGCAATTTTATAATTGTATTAGATTGGGCTTGTGAAATATTATTACTATCTGAGCTAAATATTTTTGTACTTATTCCTACTGGCTCTATTCCTGTTTCTTTGTAAAGTTCTTCTAGTATTTCTATTAAACTATTGTTGTTCATTACTGGCACTACCTATTTCTAATTCTCTGTTCATTTTTTCTATCAGATATTGTCTTCTTTTTGCTAT
Source organism: Rhamnella rubrinervis (assembly GCA_007844105.2). NCBI lineage: Eukaryota > Viridiplantae > Streptophyta > Magnoliopsida > Rosales > Rhamnaceae > Rhamnella > Rhamnella rubrinervis. Next base: position 354,731 of record CM017585.2, read on the forward strand.
TAGTACTAATTTTGCACTTTTTTCAGAATTATCTAATAAATTTACTACTAGTAGATATCTATTCCATACTTCTTACGGATTTAGACTATTATCGCTAATATATGTCCTCTAATATAGCTAATCTTCCAATATTATTTTCTTGATTAATATATTTTTCAAAGGTTTCTAAGGTACAAGAGCGTAAGGCTATTGATGTAAATCCGTCTAAAGGCATATATTTTTATTCACTTACTATTTTATTTATATGTTCTATCTGTTGTTGTAATTTATTTTGAGTTTGTTTAATTTTTTCTACTTCTTTATTTAATTCTTCTATTAATTTTCTTATTTCTAATTCCTTTGGTTTAGGTGTTTTAATGTCTATTAAGTTTATTAATTCTAATATTTCCTTTTTATTTGGAAATTTTAATATTTGGTTATTAAAATTAGAAATTAAGTCTCTAATATAATCTAAATTTTTTTCTTGAAGTACTTATCTTGCTTTCTTCTATTTTATTTATTATTATAGTTAAATGTTCTTCTAAATTACATCCTAAATTTATTAAAAGATCTACTATAAAATTTTTCCACTATCACTAGTATGAGGGATATGTTTATCTTGAAATTCTAAATGGTCCTACGTTACAATATATTTTAAATTTCTCGACAAATTTACTTTTAATTTTTATGTTGTGCTATTTCTAAATCTAAATAAGCTAGTTTAGTAAAATTCATATACTAAATTCTATAATCATTAACAGAGATAAATATATATTTTTAAACAAAAGGAAGCTCTGATACCAATTAAATAGATGTGCTAAAAATACTGACTTTTCAGCATATATAAAATAATAGCATAGAAGCGTAAACACACTAAATTCCCACCACATTCTAAAGCCCTAAACTCAACAGTCTGAGCAAAATGGACCAGGAATAAAGTGTAGAAAGATTTTATGCCACCATTTTATGCTTACTTAGTTCTTATTATATTTTCACACACTATTTTGTTACCAAGGATCCCCTTTGTTTAATTTATATAATTTAAGTGCGTGGAGTACTTAAATCGCATAAAGTAGAATAACTCACTATGATGGTCCGATGTACTAATTCCTATATACTGCTATTATTTTATATATGCTGAAAAGCCAGTATTTTTAGCACATCTATTTAATTGGACCTTTGATGGTTGACCCAATCTTTGACACATTAAGCCCGGTGCAGAATGAGCATTCTTAGGCATCCCTTTTGACATGAACCAAAGCGCAAGAATGTCAAATAGTGAAGAGGTATATGAAGCAAGTATCCTAACTTTTATGTAAACAATTTTTCTGATGTTTGTGAAGAAAAAGAAAATGGATTAAAAACAAAAATGTAAGTTATGTCAAATGACGTTTAGAAACCTTTACCACATACTAATCAGAGAAAGCTCAAACAATAAAGGGTGATGGACAGCTCAAAAGCAGGATTTCCTGCTCGACACTCAAATGGAGCTACAAAGAAATAGATTAAGTCGACATGTACACTAAATGATCTACTACAGATTTCCAAACTGAACATAGCACCGAGAGTTGCTTAGCAAGACTAACACATAATGTGAAAACAACAAAAATTTATTGAGGAACTTACAGTTTTCAGGCTGCTGACTTTTTCCTCACGAGCCGAGGGAATCCCTTGAGCTGGCATATCACCATCTGCATCAGCTCCATAATCAAGAGAGAAGTCTACCTTACTATTTCTTGAACGGCATTTCCCAAGTTTGTTTACCCGTTTAGCTTCACCTTCCACAACAGCATTGTCTATACACATTGCTGTACTCTTATCTTGACTGCTTTCATCAATTGCTAGCCAACAATATTAAACCAAAATTTCACACCCTATTAACAATCAACAACCATTCAATCTGATTCTCAATTTTCCAACTATGGCAAACTATTTGTTTGCATGTTCTAATTTCTAATTACACAGTAATAATTATATGGCCAAGAAAATAAAGAGATCATGACTTCATTATAATTTTTAACCTTAAAACCCAAAACTTTCATTTTCATGTTGGCTAGGAAAATTTACTCACTAGAATCATAGTTAAAATACTAGTTCTTGTTGTCTTTCCATCATTTTCTCAGCAAAGAAAGGGAGAACAAGTAAATGCTATACAATTAGAAAGTATAAAAGATTAAAGTTTCGATACTTATGAAAAATAAATAAATAAGGCAAGAAGCAACAAAGAGAAACCTAGCGAGGTCTGGATCTGGCAATTGGACGGAGGAGGAACCGTTGCCGTCGGTTTAAGGGGATCGACGTTAAGGTCAGCCAATACAACGACCTTCCAAGCCTGAAGCACCTTGGAGCTGTTATCAATGGAGGTTCCTATGGTGGTTCCAAGCCGTGGCTTCGCAAGCGGTTGTGGTTCTTGCTGTTCTGACATCTTTGTTAAAAGAGGCTCAGAGCTCCGGACATGGACGATGAAGAACAAGAAGAAAGCAGTAGCCGACCCGAATCCGCAAATGGCGGGTTTTCCATTTTGGGTCGGATCTGGTAAGTGGACTGGATTTGAAAATTTAACTTACTAGGCTTTTGGCTATCTGGGTCGTTGAAAGCCTCTTGGGCCAGTTTGATAACGGGACTGGGCTTGTGGGATCAGTCTCTTATTTGGACGACTTTCTGGGGTGTATTTAGAAAAGTCGAGACGAATTCCTGCGGTGTATTTAGAAAAATAAGAATATTCCCAATTGAGTCGTCGTCGCCAAATTTTTACAGCAGGGAAGCACGAGAAGCAGAGCAAAGTGCTCGAATCAACATCAATGGAGGACGCAAACGAGCAAAGACGCAGCATTCGAGTTCTCTGTCCTAAGCTCGTCCTCTACAAGAACGAAATGGGTTTCCAATGGTTGATCGGGTCCCCATTCTTCCCGCCATTTACAATCGTCTCTACGCTTAGATGCATCCACATCGATTCCTTTACTCCGAACTACGACAAAGAATCAGGTACACCAACTTTCCGTTTGGTTCCCGAGAAAGACTCTGAATTGAAATTTTGAAAAGTTCAATTTTTCTGGAACCGTATTCAAGCCTTACTTCAATTTTGATAATTTGAGCAGAAGATCTTCGAACGCTAGTAGTGAAAGGATTTGTTTTAATTGGAGCGTTAATAGTTGCAAATTCCGATATTGAAAAGAATGCCAAGAAGGCCATTGATGCTGCTCATACGTTGAAAAAGCTTCTTTCTAGTGGCGGAGAATTGGGCACTGAAGATGAAGATGCTCTCGGAGCGGTAGCGGATTTGGGTACCGGAGACGTTCACTTTTCGCTTCAAAATCAGTGAATTCGAAGAGCATCGAGCGCGTTACTTTGGTGGAGTACGAGGATCATTATGAGAAGTATGTATGGGAGTGGGGTTGTCTGCTACGATGCGAGCTTCCGATTAGATTGCCAATCTACTACCCAGTAAACAGTCCATCAGGTATATTTATTTCCAGCGCATTCAGTGAAAAAGTGTAATTAGCTTTTGAAATTTGATTGTGCATTGTTCTACAGTATTCCATTTCGATCATGTTCATAGACAGTTTATCATTTATGCACATCACTTTGTCTTTTCCTTTTTATAAATTTTTAGCAACAAGTATGTATCTTAGTGCAAAGTAATAGAAGGCTGTCGAAAAATGTGTATTACCATCTATTGTAGGGACAAGTGAAGCGCCTGAAGGAGCTCCTTTGTCAATGCTTTTTTGGTTTGGTCCTAGATAGGGTCAAGGGCTCAAAATAGATTGAAGCTGCGTTTTGTACGTAGGATTTGAAGATTCGGTTACTGTCCAAATCAGTTCATGCTTCAAAATGCTTTTTGTAAAATATGTTTTAGAGATTCTCATTGATCTCTGAATTCATAACTGCATTTAGTCAATATCTGGCCAACTTCCACCTCTCTTTAGATCTAGATCCAATGTGATACAGTTAATTTACATGAAAAGTCTGATATCATTCAGATGCTGAGAGGATATTCCAGCATGCAACTGAAGCAGTTGTTGCCAAGTTGAAGGATCCAAAGGCTGCTTACATGGTAGAAACATTAAAGCAAACCTCTGCTGAAATACCTCAACCTGTAATTGTCCGTGGTTCAGAATTGGACTTTGGCCCCGATCTCTCAAATATGCTTTTGAAAGAAGGTGTTCAAGATTCCGATGCAAAGTTGGTCTCATGTGCACATTTCTGTTTGAATAATAAAACTGGCTCACCGGTCTATTCTGCTGAGGTATGAAACCCATCAGATTTTTCATGGCATTATTTTTCCCTCCATTATACATAACATACAATATTCTATTACTTTTTATACAAAGTTAGTAGCTTTCTTCTGTGTAGAATGCAGATAGAATCCAAGTCACTGTTCTTCATAGTAGCTCAAAGAAATCTCCAAAATCCTTTGCACCTGTCGCAGAATTTTTTCCAGGTATTTAATATTTATTGATACTTAGTGAACTTCTGGTTTACATTTCTTTGAGTGAGATTCTAGACCAACATTTAACACTAGAGTCAATACTGTTAGCTTGCTTTAATGGAACTTGAACTGTGTGATTTCAGCTCTTGAAGAAACAAGACTTTTGATTGTGGACTTTAAGCTAGAAGTGCTCAGTTATGCGATGAAGGATCTACCTCTGACCTATGCAATTTCAAAATTGATTGTCCCAGGATTAGTTGACCAAATCAAGACAGTAAAGAATGCAATTTTACCAAATCTCTTAGCACAACATCCTCAGGTAAGCAAACACGAATGTGGAAGCACGTTATCCCAGTATTTTATGTTGTTGTAGAAGAACACTGATGCACACACATGCAGATCGATTCGTTAGATATATGTTTCTAATTCTATGTACTATGACCCTGTTCATATTTGAGTTAAATAAATAACTTTTATCTGAAACATGTGAAAGCCATGGATATAGAAATGTGTAATGCACACTCTCAGTAACAAGTAAGTTTATTGCTTTCTGCAGCTTTGTCCATATCATTTTCATCCCCCTGGGTTTCTGCATCCTATAACTGTTATCTACGAACTCAACTATGGGGAAACAGAAATGAAGCAAGGTATTATACATTGGTAAAGTCAAACTTTAAGCATGCTGGCACAATGATTTCCTACTTGTTTAATCTGGAATAATGTTTTTTCACTAAAAAAGGAAAAAGAATGTGCTCCTAGACGGTTGTGGAATTCAGCTATAATATATATATATATATATATATATATATAACCTTGAATGCATTTATATAGCCATTCAGAAAATATCAATTGCTTCAGTATTTAAAAGAAAAACTATTGATTTTCTGGCCATCTTATGTTTGAACTGTTAAAAGTTCCACTTCTTCGATAACAAGTAACACCTCACAATGTTGGTTTCATTGTGAGTTGCTGTGAAAGGTGCATGTTGTTTGACCCAAAGTCATCCTTCTCAAAACTAGATTGGACTTTCAGTTAGTAATCTTGTGCTAACTGCTTTTGTAAGTTGATATAAGGATTAATATTGTCTGCGAGACTGAATCTTCTATTAATTTCATGTTACTTGCTTCCTACAGTTGAAGCTAGGAAATCACTACACTTAAGGCTAGGATTACCTTTTGATCGTCCCCTTTTAAGAATTGCCAATGCCCTGGATTTGTTTACAACTGATCGTGTAAGGAGTGACTCAATACGGAAGGGTAATCATTCCAACTAAATATGCAGTATCCTGTATAAGGATTCTAGGATGACTTTCTTTTTAAAGTATGCTTTGCCTAACTCTGTGGCACGTTTTTGTGGTGATATCAGGTTCTTCTTTTCTTAAAGATGTACATATTGGGATTCCAAAAAGTGGGGGTTGGTATCTTCTGTTGTTTCATTATGCTTTCCTTTATCTCACATTCTCTATGTGATGTAGTGATGTCTTTTGCAGTTTTGGGGAACCATGTCTCAGGTTCAAGGCTCTTATGAATACTACCATTATCTACAAGATGGTTTAAATGATTCGGTAGTGGAATATCTTCTATGAAGTACTTACAGTATATCGTTGAGTGAAGTCAATATCAAGTTATAGCTGCTAGGTGTTCTTTATTATTATTTTGTAGTGTGGTTATCATCAGATAAGGGCATATAGGGCTTTTCCTTTGATTGTTATCTATTTATTTTATATTAGACCACATCATTATTTTCTGTTTAAAATCAAATTGTTGCAATTAAATTGAATGTTATTTTATGTGCACCTCCAGTTCTTACTGACAAAAGATCATTTATGTTTACTTGCAAGGGCTGGGGCTGCCTACCGTTCTCTACAAACCATCATTTCATGGTTCAGACTCCAGCACTACACATCCGTAGAAGTTCCTTCACATAGGTATTAGAATGTGATGGAGAATTTAGATTCACTTTGTTTAGTTCTTTCACAACCCCTTCTTGGTAGCTTGCTCACCTGATATTTTGGATTTTGGATACTTTGATATCACTCCATTTTGAGTTTGGTTTTGATGATTTATGTAATGCAAAGTTGTTTCCCTTTTAATCCTCTAGGTTCCTCCCACCCCCAAAGGAAAGAATGTTACAACTGGATCTAATAAGAAAAATGTAACAGGAATTTAGTCCTTGTTTCTGTTAACAAAGTTGTTCAATTGTTTTATCAACTACGCTTTGATCTAACAGGGAAATACAACAGTCGCTTGTAGAGATTGGTGATAAAGATCCGTCTTTTATTGGGTCACGTGAATGGATAGGTGCCATTGAATTGAGCTTTGTTTTGGACAAACTTTTGGGTGTAAGTATACTATTTTGTTAAGGTATTATATGTTTAGTGATAGGAGTTCATACTGTATATGAAAAGGGCTAATAGGTGAATATGCTTTTTAAATTCAAAATGTATTAAAGCTTTGTGTAATGTTTATAGCGTGCTAAATAATCATTTCTTTTCTTCTTTTGTGATTAAAAAAAAATAATAAAATAAAATAAAAAAAGGTTTGATAAATTCCTTGTGAAATGAATATGACCTGATTCTTTGTCTTTGAACAGGTCAGTTGCAAAGTTATAAATGTTAGATCTGGAGCTGAGCTTCCTGAGAAATGTAGGGAACTAGCTTTGCACTTTGAGAACCAAGGAACCCCAATTATGATTGGTGAGCAGAATGGAATATAATTAATATTTGTTTATCATACGACCATATATTTGAAGCTCAGCTTGTTAATAGATGTAACGAAAGGTAAAAATGAATAAAAAAGCTCTCTCTTACTGCTTGTTGCATGGATGCAGGTGGTGGAGTTCTTGCATATACCCTCTTGGGAGTTGATTACGACGAAGTGGCGGAGATTGCGCATTTCTCATTCTCGATCCTCATTATACAGGCAACGATGACCACAAGAAGATAGTAAATGGTGGATGGTGTGGATGGAAAAGGGCTGTGGACAGCAAAGGAAGGAATTTCTTCTTACATGATAAGTTTTATAATCTTCTTCTGCCACAGAGACCCAACATGGTTTGATTCAGCACGAACCTGGCAACCCACAGTGAGCAACATTGACTCTCTTGACGTATACAAATGGCAAGGAGGGCAGTCCTCCAGCAAGTTACAAGCAGCGAAGAAGGGCATGCGTAGACATTAATTTTCTTGTAATGTGCATACAGCAGAGTGAATTCTAGGACTCTCAAGAAAAGAAGATTGGGGTCACTGAAGAAGAAAGTTTGTCCCAAGCGAAGACGGCGTTCATAACTGACAATGGGAATGAAATAGAGGGTGAATGTGGTCTGTTGCTTTGGAATTCAGCAAATCAGCTGTCGCGGTAGAAACACTAGACACTAGCTTGCCCTTTGGAAAATTGGTCGTTTAAGTTTAGGTTCTTGCGCAAGAGTAATATTTTAATATAGTGAACTTATGCCACATTAGAGTCATTTACAATCGAAAATATAATTGTTGGTTTATCTGTCTCGTTTATGATATACAAAGTATATTTTCTTTTTGGACTAGGAACTTTTTATGCTATGGAATATGGATGCTATAAGAGTTTTGGTATTTATTTATTTATTTTTATTCTTTTATCTTTTGTTTTATTAAAAATACATGGGAAATTGCTTCTCACTGAAATCATCTTCTTATAATTTTATTAGGAGAAGATTTTATTACTGCTCCAAATTTATAATCTATATAAATTTAGGACAGTAAATTTACTTCTTAATAATTTCTTCTCCATCTAACTTTTAATATTGAATACACCTAAAAATTTCTTAGGTTGCTGATGGGCATTTCAATTTTATTTATGTTATAAATATGAAAATTTGTTTATTACGTGGACATTACTGATGTCAGGTCTGTCAAATTACTGATGAATTTTCAATTAACCCTAACTTTTAAATATATAAGAAAAAAAAAATTTATCTATTGGGCATTTTTTAAGTCAATTTATTTTATGAAAGGATTAAATTAAATTGGATTTGAATGGATGTTTGATTTTCAATGTCCCTCAAGGCGGTAATAACGGGAAATCTACTCCGGAAATGAAACTGGTAGGGGGTTTATTATTGTAGTGTCGTTTTGGGTGCTACTGTAACGTCGTTTCAGCAAAGGTTTCGCTCAGTTCGTCGTTGAAGGCGGCGATCTCCCGCCCTTCGGCTACTCTCTTTCGAGCCTCAAACGCCGTCGTTTAACCCCCAGCAGCTCCGCCGTAGCGCAATCCTAACGGTATTTCTCTGTTTCTCCTATCTCTGATACTTGTTGATTCCTTCTCATGGAGCTCTGTTTAACTGTTTTAATTTCTTACTTTGCTTCCCCAAATTGAAATTTTAGGGCTTGGTTTGATTTTCGAAGCTATTATTTAGCAAATTTAGGTTCTGTTTTCTCATTTGCACCAGGAAATTGAAATAGAGTAGATAGGTATAGATATTGCAATGGATGATTACCAAGAGATGGAGAGGTTCGGAATGGACAATGATTATGACGATGGTCAGTGGATTGGCGGTGAGTTTTACTACCGCAAGCGCAAGGACAAGCCCGTCCAGACCAAGGACGACGTCGTCTATGGCATTTTGCTGCTGATTCTGATGACGAAGACGACGACTATCCCTCATCCTCAAAAAGCGCCGCAATCGGGATCTGTCGCGAAAGCCTGACCTCACCAAGCCTGTTAATTTTGTTTCCACTGGAACCGTCATGCCTGAGGAAGAAATCAACAACTTCAAGCAGCAAAATGATGATATTCATCCTGGGAATGACACTCTTGAGCCCGTTCTGGTCTGGGGCTTGGTTTCAGGTCTTCCACTTCTGGGTTTGGTTTGGGATTCAGCTCAGGACCTTCCAATGTAGATGAGGAATGACAACGATGATGAGAAATTCTTGCCCACGGCATTTGGGAGGAAGATAAAGGAGGGAGCCATGAAGAGAGAGAAACTCAAACATAACAAATCTCTGTCTCAGTCCCAGGGGGAGGAGGAGGAGACAACAGTCCAATTCTGGGGATGTGGGGTGTTTGAGAAGCACACTAAAGGGATAGGGATGAAGCTGCTTGAGAAAATGGGTTACAAAGGAGGTGGTCTTGGCAAGAACCAGCAAGGTATTGTTGCACCTATTGAAGCCAAACTGAGGCCTAAGAACATGGGTATGGGTTTTAATGATTACAAGGAAACAGAAAAGTTGTCAGCCCTGAAAGAATGGAGATGAACAGCAAAGCAAAGGCTTTGCCTGTGTCCACTCAGCAACTGCCTGGAAAAGTTAAAGAAAGGCTTTGGTCTAAGCGAGCGGCAAAGAAGAACAACAGGGAAGATTACATGACTGCCGAGGAGTTACTGGCCAAGAAGCAAGAAGAGGTCAGTGCTGAGGTTTTTGTTCAAAAGGTGTTGGATATGCGGGGACCTCAGGTTCGGGTCTTAACCAATTTGGAGAATTTGAATGCGGAAGAGCAAGCTAGGGAACAGGATGTTCCTATGCCTGAGCTACAGTATAATATCAGATTGATTTTGGACTTGGCTGAGCTTGACATTCAGAAGATTGATAAGGATTTGACAAATGAAAGAGATCTGGCTATCAGCTTGAAAAATGAGACCGAGAGGTTAGAAACTGAGGAAGTTAGGCAGAAGAAACAGTTGGATAGCTTGGAGAAATCATGACTGTATTGGACAGAGTGGGAGAGAGAATTTATTGGGAACCTTAACATTAGACTCGCTTGCAAAATGCTTTCATGACTTGCAGAGGAGATATAGGGAAGACTATAAGTTATGCAACTTATCGTGCATTGCATGCTCGTTTGCTTTGCCTTTGTTTATCAGGATGTTTCAGGGTTGGGACCCTCTGCGGAATCCATTACATGGGGTGGAGGTTGTCTTCATGGAAAGCTTTGCTTCAGGGAGAGGAATGTCTTGATATTTGGGATTCAATTTCTTCTTCACCCTATTCCCAGTTGCTTTTTGAGGTTGTGGTACCTGCAGTGAGAATTTCTGGCATCAATACTTGGCAAGCAAGGGACCCTGAACCGATGCCGGTTTTGGAGTCTTGGGAAAAGTTGCTACCCCTTCAATCCTTCATACTATTTTGGATGAGGTAGTTATGCCAAAATTGAAGAATGCTGTGGACTCATGGGAACCACACCGAGAGACTGTTCCCATCCATGCATGGGTGCATCCATGGCTACCAATGTTGGGACACAAATTGGAGGATGTGTATCAGACAATACGCTTTAAGTTGAGTAGCATTCTTGGTGCTTGGCATCCAAGTGATAGTTCCGCTTTTACTATACTCTCGCCTTGGAAAACAGTGTTCGACTCAACCAGTTGGGAACAGCTTATGCGGAGATTTATAGTTCCTAAGTTGCAGCTTGTCATGCAAGAGTTCCAGGTGAACCCGGCTGATCAGAAACTAGATCAGTTTTACTGGGTCATCAGTTGGGTTTCTTCCATTCCAATGCATCTCATGGTTGATATTATGGAGGTTCTTTTTCAAAAGTGGCTACAAGTTTTGTACCACTGGTTATGTTCGAGTCCAAACTTTGAAGAGGTTACGAAGTGGTACTTAGGTTGGAAGGATCTCCTTCCCAAGGAGCTTCAGGCGAACGAAAATATACGATTTCAGCTTAATCGTGGTCTTGACATGATGAATCGGGCTGTTGAAGGTATGGAGTTGGTACAACCTGGTTTGAAAGAAAATCTTAGCTACCTCAGGGTTCTTGAGCAAAGACAGTTTGAGGCTCAGCAGAAGGCAGCAGCACCACATGCTCAACAACAACAGCCAGCTGCTGCAAGTGCGGGCTTGGGTGGTGGTGTTTTTGAGATGAGCTTGAAAGAAGTTATTGAGGCCCATGCACAACAACATGGCTTGCTGTTTAAGCCTAAACCTGGAAGGATGCACAATGGTCTGCAAATTTATGGGTTTGGTAATATAAGCATTATAGTAGACTCTTTAAATCAAAAGGTATATGCCCAAATTGAGGAAAGTTGGTCCCTTGTGTCCCTTGAGCGGTTGGTGGAGATGCACAACAGTTCTGTCACCAGGAGACGCTAAGCTTTTGACTACATTTTCAGGATCGGATTCGAATGTATCTAATCCATAGATTTAGGGAACATAGGTTGCTTTGGTGGCCTGAGGGTTATAAGAAATTGTAATTGATATTCTCTCTTCTTATTTTTTTTTTTTTTTTTTTGGGTATCGGCTTAGTTTTCCGTTATGTATGATATTCTTCAGAGTTTTTAGTTTTTGGGTAATACGATATTCTTGAGAGTTGCTTATGAACTAAACAGTTTATTGAAATTATTTATATTTAGTTATTCTTCAAAGTGAACAAAATTATTTATATTTAGTTATTCTTCAAAGTGAACCAAGTAAAATATTGTACGAGTCTACCATAATTCAATTACCCCAAAAATAAATAGGAGAAGGGCTTGCAATCGTCCAGCTTGCACTGAGTTTTCATGCATAAGTTATTGTTAACTAAATGAAAATGTGGTGCATTAAGTTTCTTTAATCATACACATTAACACACACATATATATATATATATATATCGAATCAATAGTGTGGTGCATTTAGAATATCTTATCCGTACGTTTGTTGATATCCTAAAACTGCGCCGTTTTAGCGCGTCGTCGAAATAAGCACCAGTTTCGGTGGCAGCTACGAAGTTGTAGTAGGAACAGCAGGAAGAGGAAGAAGAAGCATGTCTCTCACACACCAAAAGTCCCACTTTCGTTTCCTCTCATTCCCATTCATACACACCACCATTCCTCTAAGCATTCCCTCTTTCTTCTTCAATCCAAGACCTCGAGACTTCTCTCTTTGTACGGCTCCACCTCTTCCTCTCACTTCTCCGTCTCCTTCCCTTATTTTCCTCCCGTTTCTCCAAGAAGATGAAAACGTTTGTTGTTGATGATGATGATGAACAGGAGGACCCAAAAGCACTTGAAGAAAGAGAACTAGAAGACGGCCCAGAACCAGAACCAGAAGACCCACTTGTCAGATTCTTCGAGTCTCGCGCTTCAACCCAAGAAGATCCTCAACGACAAGGCAGACTGTCCCTCCAAAAGAACCGCCGCTCTTCGTGGCGTCTCGCTGGAGATACCGAATTTGTAGACGAAGCGCAAACTGAAATTGACTCTGAAGTTGAAGAATTGATTGTAGAAAAGGCACAAATGAGTTCGGCGAGTGTTTCAACGACATTACCAGAAGGCACTGTGAGAGAGATTTTGCAAATTGCGAGGAATTTGCCGCAGAATTTGACTTTGGGGGAAGCTCTGGGAGGTTTCGAGGGAAGGGTCAGTGAGAAACAGTGTGTGGAGGTGTTGAAGTTGATGGGTGAGGAAGGTTTATTCATGGGTTGCTTGTATTTCTTTGAATGGATGGGTTTGCACGAACCTTCTCTACTCACTCCTCGGGCATGTTCGGTTTTGTTTCCAATGCTGGGAAGAGCTAGAATGGGCGATAAGTTGATGGTTTTGTTTATGAATCTACCTCCCAAAAAAGAATTCAGAGTTGTTCGTGTTTATAATGCTGCTATTTCTGGCCTCATGTGCTCTCAAAGGTATGAATTTTATTGGTGTTCTTCCATTTTCAACGCTTTTAGTAGTTATAGTTAATGGTGTTCATTCTCTGTCAATCTATAACACTACCTAGTTTGAAATTTTGTGACTTAGCTTATTAAGAAGACTAGGAGAATCACAAAATTGATCAAGTTAAGCTAACTAGTAATCTCATAAAACATAAAGAAAGATTCTATCTTTTATATTCTTATTTGTACAAGCAAAGTTTCTAAAGCATGGTACTTCTTGCTGATGCTGAATGTTAATATCCACCAGCTTACTTTTAAGGTATGATGATGCTTGGAAAGTTTGAGGCATTGGAAGCAAAATATCCATTCAGATAACGTGAAATGTTCAATATTGATCCCATTCGATCTATAGCACTACCTAGTGAGAAATTTTGTGACTTTGCTTAGAAGAATTCTGGGAGAAA